>CAVNYN010254720.1:0-33106 GCA_963692815.1 Nyctanthes arbor-tristis | reverse complement strand
TGGGGGCCTCGGATATGTATCGGGCAAAACTTTGCCATGATGGAGGCAAAGATAGCAATGGCCATGATTCTACAACGCTTCTCTTTGGAGCTCTCACGCTCCTATACACATGCTCCTCATACGCGTATAACTCTTCAACCACAGCACGGTGCTCACCTTATTTTGCACAGGATATAGCCATATATATAGAACGGACGATTCACGAGTTTTATCAAGCTTGTAATAGTAGTCTTTTGTGTAGTTCATGTTCATGTTCTGTAAGGTTACAATGTGATGGGATGGGTACTCGTATTCAGGTTTGGCCATATGATGCTTATTTGAAGGCTTCTTACTCAGAGAATAGAACCTATGGTTTTCAATATTCTGGCCTAAATAAATGTTTTTCCTCCTAATAAAATGCCTAAATATATGTTAGTAATCTATGCAAAAATGTTTAATGCATCTAAGAGCATTTTCAATGCATTCAATAGATTAAATTTCCAAAAGGGCAAATAGAAAGTCAGAAAGAATTTTTGGATCCTGGTTTTTCTCTCTTCATGTTCCCCTCAAATTTCTCGAGCTTTTTTAGTTACACAGAGTCAGACTACTAGTAAAAATCAGTCAAGTAACATTTTATTGGTAGTCATGTAACTCGGCTGATTTTTATTGATAGTTTGCCTCCTTGGTTCATTAGAAATCATACAAATTTCTCTCCTTTGTTCTCTATTTCTCTTGCATCATTTATGAATCACGCGTCTTGGACTTGCCCCAGTCAATGCATATGATGAATCCAATGAATACTTAGAGACGCACTGAGCAAATCAATTCTCAAGATTAAAAATGTGAAATAAAATGCATTTTGTAAAGTGCATATGATACGCATTATGTAACGTCGCTTAAAATGCATATATGATAATCAACTGAATACAATAGAGTGGTTTCAAAAAAAAAAAAAAAAAAAAAAACTGAATACAACAGAGACGTGCTTAGCACATCAATTCTCACGATTAAGAATGTAAAAAATCTTGGCCTTTTCGAGTCTCTATTCAACCTTCCATTTCTATTTTAAGATAGAAATAACATGAATGAGAACAGAAAGTAGAAATTAGGGTATTGCATGTGTGCCCTATTAAACTTCCTAGATATTACTTGAAAATAGAAATAAAGTAATCGTGCGTTTGATTGGATTGTGGAAAAGGAATCGCAATTCATTTTCCAAGGAAAATATTTTTCCACTTCCTCCATGGGAATTCATTTTTCTTGATTTGAAATCTCCATTTTTTGGCTTGAGATAGAAAATATTTTTCATGGAAAATAAAACTGTGTATGATTAGAGCAAAAAAATTGTCAAACACAGCATAAGTGAAGATTACAAGGATTGAATGTCCTATCTTCTTCTCCTCATCCTTCCATCATGTACCCCCCCAGACAACAATCACCATTAAAAAAAGTCAAAATTTTGGGCTTCCTCTGTGTCCTATCTCTACCCTGTTATCCCATTTTCTCTGCCTCATCAATCACTCCTCCCATGTACTTCCAAACACACATCTAGAAGATGACCAATATTATACTAAAACAGAAAAAACCCATTGGTGTAAATCTGTAGATGTCAATTTTCATCTAGAAACAAGTCAAAACCAGCCCAAGAAATTAGCAGATATATATTTTTAAATGTAGCATCCGTTTTCCTTCATTCAACAAGAATTTCAGATGGAGTTTCTGTACTACACAATATGTTTGTGCACTGCTTTTGTGCTACTGATTTACACAGGGAGGGTACTAAATTGGTCCTGGTTTATGCCAAAGAAGATGGAAAAGCTCCTTAGACAACAAGGTCTAAAGGGAAATCCGTATAGATTCCTCTATGGAGATTTGAAAGATTTTACTAGTATGATCGAAATCGCCAAATCTAAGCCCATCAGTCTCTCTGATGATATCAAGCCTAGGGTCCTGCCATTTTTCATGAAAACACTTCACCAATATGGTATGCTTTTCAAGTTATAATAATTTGATAATATCAAATCTACCTTACTAAACGTGCCATAAGTTCCCTGATTCTGTACTTGTTGCCATACTTGCAGGTACAAATTCTTTCATATGGCTCGGGCCAAGACCATCGGTTATAGTCACAAATCCGGACCTCATAAAGGAGGTCCTCACCAAGATTTATAACTACGACAAGCCGAAAAACACGAATCCACTCACAAAGCTGCTTGCACAAGGGGTGGTGAGCTATGATGGAGATAAATGGGCAAAACACAGGAAAATTATCAACCCTGCTTTCCATCTTGAGAAATTGAAGGTTGTCAACGCCTATGACATTCTTTCTTAAGAAATGAAGGATTTTGATGTGTTTTTCATCTTTTCTTTTTTTTGTAAATGACTGATTCTTGCAGCTTATGATGCCGGCTTTTTATTTGAGTTTTGAGGAGATTATGACCAAATGGGAGCAAAGTCTCTCTTCAAGAGGATCGTGCGAATTGGACGTGTGGCCTTATTTGCAAAATCTATCGAGTGATGCGATTTCAAGAACCTCATTCGGTAGTAGCTACCAAGAAGGAAGAAGGATATTCGAACTTCAGAGAGAACAAGCCCAACACATCATCAAGGCATCCCAGTCGATCTATATTCCTGGATGGAGGTAAAAGCTTTAATCCTTTAGTAATTTGGATCGTCATCTTTTTGGCGAAAACATCTGTTCAAGAAACCACTAAGTTCCACAATGTCATGATCGATTTCTTGGATGTCTATAGGTTTGTGCCGACTAAGAGGAACAAAAGAATGAAAGAAATTGAGAAGGAAGTTCAAGCAAGTATTAGAGGTATGATCGATAGAAGGGTGAAGGCAATGAAGGCAGGGGAAGCGCGTAACGATGATTTGCTGGGCATATTGTTGGAATCCAATTTCCAAGAAATCGAACAACATGGAAACAAGAGTTTTGGAATGAGCATAGACGAAGTTGTAGAAGAATGCAAGTTGTTCTATTTTGCCGGACAGGAGACCACTTCAGTTTTGCTTGTCTGGACATTGGTTCTATTGAGTATACATTCAGAGTGGCAGGCCAGGGCTAGAGAAGAAGTCTTGCAAGTATTTGGTAGTGAAAAACCAGATTTTGATGGGCTAAATCGCCTGCAAATTGTAAGCAGTTTTTAGGATAAACAAGAGAATTGTTTTAGTACAATGTATCCAGCAGACACTAACAGATATTTGTTGCAGGTTACCATGATATTAAACGAGGTCTTGAGACTTTATCCACCGGTAGTGGTTCTTGGTCGAAGAGCTAATGAAGAAATAAGACTCGGCGACATAACTCTACCTGTCGGTACACAGCTTTCAATACCAATAGTCACATTACATCACGACCGCGAAATTTGGGGAGATGATGTGATGGAGTTCAAACCAGAGAGATTCAGTGAAGGAGTGTTGAAGGCACAAAAGAAACAAGGCCTATTTTTCCCATTTGGTTGGGGACCTCGGATTTGTATTGGACTTACCTTTGCTATGTTAGAGGCAAAGATGGCCATGGCCATGATTCTACAACGCTTCTCTTTCGAGCTCTCACCGTCTTACAGTCATGCTCCTTATACGCTTATAACGCTTCAACCTCAGCACGGAGCGCACCTAATTCTGCACAGGATATAGACCGCACGAGCCATGAAATGGTGCTCCTTAGTCCTTTAGTTCTCATCATGATTTGCGAGCTAGTAGTATGAAACCTCGACTCCAGAAAATAAAAATTGATCGTTCAGTGTATAGAACTGGGATTCGGCTATATCGATGCTTAGTGAAGCTTTCTTAATCCTAAATTCCAAGATTTTATTTGATGAATTTGCTGATGTTTATTATTATTATTATTATTATTATTATTATTATTATTATTATTATTATTAAAGGCAGGTTAAGGGGTTTAGTTTTTGAGTTTTTCCCCTGCTTGGGAAATTCTGAAAAAATAATCCCCTGCTATATTTCTGCTGGGATTATCTTGTCTGATAGATATGTAGCGTTGGATCATTAAACATCCTTCATGTGAGTTTACCTACTATGAGACAATCTCGAGTGATTTGTCCAGTAATCTCTCACTATACGTATATCTAACCGGATAATACCACTGTCAGGGTGATGGGAGGATGGGAATGGCGTTTTTCCACGAGAAGAAAGTAAGGTTATTTCTAAGATTACTAGGAGGTCAATATTTCCTAAATTACCTCGAAATAAATAAAGTTACGGACAGAATTTCATCTCTACCAGATCATCACGCGAGGTGGACTAAAGAAGAAAAGGGAGACTTTCACTTTCATTGTTTAGTAACGAAAGGTCTTACTGGGGTCTTTTGAGGACCTTGAATATATATATGTATATATAAAATATAATGTTTAATCATAAAACTTCTCTGATCTCGCCTATTATTAATTACTCTGAACTGAATACCATTTCTTCGTATAACTCTTTTTTTGTACCCTGTCAAATTTCAAACAGTCTGGAATCATTAGCGTGTGAGAGTTTTGCTTTTGGTTTCAGTTTGCTGTTACTTATTTCAAATAGAACGGTTTGGTTCGGTTGAGTTTTGTTTAATTTTTGGTTTCTTTTTTACTTTAATATTTGACAAAGTTACACTTTGTTAAATATAAGAATGATAACAAATTCATAGAAAACTAATATGATGTGTGTTCGGGTTTGGCAATATGATGCTTATTTGAAGATTCTTTATTCATAGAACCTATGGTTTTTAATATTCTGACTTAAATATATGTAAGTTGCGATATCGAACATGTTCAATATTTGAACATGTTTTTCGGCTTTAGCCTTTATGCGAAAGCATATTTACCACATATATATGTGTTTTAAATCCCCATTAGTTAATATGCATTTTAAGGTTAGAACATAAAAGAATATATAGTTTTAAATCTCCATTAGTTCTTTATATACAAATATAAATATATATGGGTAATTATTGCCACCACGTTTTTTATTTCTTACACCATATTTTTCATAGCCACATGTTGCCTTCTTCTATTGTTTATTTATTTATTTATTTTCTTAACTTCATATTTTTGTCGACTTGGAGAGTTTCACTCAACTACTATCGATCAATTTTAAGGTTTATTAAGTTTGTGATAGAGTTGATAAATTTGTGGTAAATATGAGAAGACTTGGATATATATGTTTTAAGATTGTTCTACTATGTAAAAAGTCAAAAACAAATAATTAACACAATTTATAAAACAATTGTACAAAAGATACTAATTTATATAGAGTCGAGTAGTAAAAAATTGATTCGACAGAGTGAAATGGACGTAAGCATTGAGAGGACAGAAAATGAGGACCAAAAGAGTCTTTGGAAAAGTATGTGGTATTATCATATGGGTTAATTACAAAAATGGTCCCCAATCTTTGTACTTACTATCAATTGGGTCCCTAACATTTTTTCAATGTCGTAAGTCCCCAACCTTTAATAAATTCACTCATGAAGTCCTTTATGACATTTTTGCCCCAACTTTTTAAATAGTTATATCTCTATCACGACCGAAAATAAAAAATTCTTGTATTATTTTTCTCTTTTGGGGAAATTCTAATTTTTCCTGTCATTTTTTACAGCAGCGAGAGGAGCAAATAACAATATTGTGAGTCTCCTCTTTGTTACATGCAATGTCTACCTGAATTTTCCCGTAGGAATGTGGGTGAGTAACTAGGTAGGTAGGGTGAACAATTCCTGTAGTCATTTCCAGTAAAGAAAGATGATATCCACAATTTTGCTACTTGATGAACTTGTAGCTGGTGTTCCTCTCTCTCTAGTTGTAACTAAAAGATTTGATCAGTTTGTATTTCTCTATTTGAAATTTTTAAATCTACCGTGAATGAATTATTTTAACTAGAATAATTAGATGGTCAGACTAATTATTTTAATTAGACTTGGTCAGATTGTTTTAATGGTATTATTAGTTGACATTTTGTCGTTAGATGTTAAATGGGTGGATGCCTACATATATTTATGATTATTCACTCATCATTTCTTGTAAAAACACAAACTAAACTGGAAACTGGTTTACAGTCTATTAATTCCCATTTTTTCTTAAAGGAAAAAATAATAATAATTAGTAATGCTAATGCGCCTACAAGTGGGGCACCATGCATGATCGATGTACAGAAAATGGGTTCAGATCGGTCGGTTTGCCATAGAAAGACAGGGAACATGCATCGGTCTTTCTATAGTGTCCAAAGGACTATGTGGTAACACACCATTGAGTGTGTTGCAGGGCCATCACCTAACACACCCAATGATATGTTGATATACAATCCTTTAGACATCATATTATAGTGTCCAAAGAACACTATAGAATGTACCCAACAAGCACCAAAAAAACCCAAATATCAAGATCAAATGATGAAAATTGGTTTCATATCTGTAAAAAACCGAAAATTTGGAAAATTAGGAACTAATAGGTCCCACTTTTTTGTTAAAAAAAGTAAAAGTTCGAAAATTTTAACATAAAATAAAATTATAGAAAATAATTTACTGTTTTCTTCTTTGGTGAAACTCTTCCAGTCCTTTTTGATAGCAGCGATAGGAAAAAGTAGCAACATTATGGGTCTCCTCCCTTATTATTGGAAATACTACCGGAATTTTCTAGTAGGAATGTGGCTGGGTAATTAGGTAGGCAGGGTGAAAAATTCTTATAGTCATTTCCAGTAACAAAAGATGATACTCACAATTTTACTACTTGGTCCTCCTGCTGCTTTTAGAAATAACAGAAAAAATTAATATCCTCAATTCCAATTTCTTCCAGTAATCCACCGCCGTCTCCTAGTTGTCCCATTCGATCCGTCGCCGCCGCTGCCACCAGCTACCGCTGGCGTTGGTCTTGTCGTGTGCTGCCACCTTGCTGCTATTGCTGCTCGTCGTCTTCCGACCCGGCTTGCGCTATTAGCACCCCAGCCACTGCCGCCCCAGCTTCATTTCCTTTTTTTCTGATTTTTGTTGCTTGAATTTACAAAATAATTGGTGAAAATCTATGTGAAAAAATGTGAGATAAAAGTTTATTTAGCAAATTCACTGATTCGGCAAGAATGTGATGTTTATGGGATTTTGAATGTTGGATGATTCACATTCACTGATTCACTGAAGCTATATTAAAATTTTTTAGCTTTTTGGGCTGATTGTTTTGGACATGTAGAAGTCCGGCCAAAACCGCTAACCAACTCAACTCGAGTGAACCCGAGTTGACTCGGGTTTCTGGCTTAGTTCCTAAACTCAGAACTCGATTTCTTGTCAGATCGGATCAAGTCGGGTCACGATTAAACCCGACCCAATGCCCAAGCTTTTGCATAACAGAGTCTTAGCTTATACGCCTAGAGCTTTCAAAAAAATTTGAAATTTTAATAAATTATTTTCAAAAAATTTATTGTGAACCGATAAACCGTATCCATCTTTCTTTCATACCGTCGGATTGTTTTATAGATTGGTTCCAATATTTACATATTTTATCCAATGTTTTTCTTAGTTTTATTAAACTATTTTTTTCACTAATGAAAGATATAATATTGCAGATAGCACTTATGTTGTTTTTCTTTACACACACCTAAATCATCAAATTTTATACTTTAAGGGTTATTGGAAATGTGACTTTGAGTATAGAAAAAGAATCTCACATTAGTTATTTAGTGAAAAAAGTTGAGGATGTAAACCTATATTAAGCTATTTGGAGGGTTCATAATAGGGCATTAGCTTATAGGCATTGAGTTTCGAAAAAGTTTAAAATTTTAATAGATCATTATTGAAAAAAAGTTAACTGCTGTAGTCTTTGTCTCACACCGTCTGATTATTTTCTGGATTGATTCTAGTATTTGCAAATATTTAGAAAATCAGACTGATTCTAGTGTTCAAAGTCATGGGACTGATTTTAATTAAATAATTGAAATAAAATAAATTTTATCTAAAATAATATGGAAATAGAACATTCAAATTTTTAATTTTTTAATCTTTACTATTTAAAAACGGCTGAAATTTTATTCTTTTTTAAGAGCCATTGTAAATGTGACTTTGGAAATAGAAATGGAATCATACATTGATTATTTAGTGAAAAGAATTGAGGATATACGCCTATATTAATCTACTTGAAGAAGAGTTATGTATAATAAGACCTTAACTTATGGATCTTGAGCTTCCAAAAACTTCAAAATTTTAATAAATCATTATTGAAAAAATGTTTATTGTAAAATAGTAAACCGTATCTCTTTTTATCTCATATCTTCGGATTATTTTCTATATTGGTAACATTATTCGCAAAATTTTCTTTGATGTTTTCTTTAGCTTTTTGTTTTTAAGGTCATTTTTCTTTATTAATGAAAAATATCGTACTATGTGTAGCACCTATATTTCTTTATATATATGTAAACGATCAAATATTGTAGTTTAAGGGCTATTGGGAATGTAACTTTAGGTATAGAAAGAGAATTCCACATTGATTATCTAGTGAAAAGAATTGAGTATGTATGCTTAATATTAAGCTACTTGGAAAAGAATTATGTATAATAGAGTCTTAACTTATGGGCTTTGAACTTTCAAAAAATTTAAAATTTTAATAGATTATCATTGAAAAAAAGTTTATTGTGGACTAGTGAACCGTATCCATTTTTATCTTTACAGTATTCACAAATTTTCTTCAATATTTTCCTTTGTTTTTTAGACCTTTTTTTCTTTCATTAGTGAAAGATATTGTATTACAGATAGTACCTATATTGTTTTTCTTTACACACATATAAACGATCAAATATTATAGTTGACTTTGGACATAAAAAGAAAATCCTACATTGGTTACTTAGTAAAAAAATTGAGGATATATGCCTATATTAATATATTTGGAGAATGATTAAATATAATAGAGCCTTGGTTTATAGGCCTTGAGTTTATAAAAAATTCAAAATTTTAATGAATCATTATTTAAAAAAAAAAAGCTTATTGTGAATTGGTAAACCGTATCCATCTTTATTTCATATCGTCAGATTGTCTTCTAGATTGGTTCCAATATTATTTAATTCTTGATTTTTCCAATTGAATTGGCCATGAATTTTCAGTTCTTTAGGTACTGATTAAATTATGTTAATATATTAAAATATTTAGTTTGTAGAAGGTGTATGCTATGAAAAATTAGATATCATTAATATTTATTACATAAGTTATAAAAAAAAACAAACGGGGCAATAAATCACATGTGAATTTTGTAGAAAAAGTTGATGTTCACTCATAAATAATTTCATAAAGATATTTCGAGGGATATAAATTGAAAAGCTCTAAAATTATTATTTGTGTTAAAGATGACCCAACAGCAATTTCTACTATAAATGTTGTAATACATATATTATCTTTCATCATTTATTCTAGTTATGTTTATCTGATGCAATATATTTTATCGTGTGTTATACACTAGCAGCTTAATACAAACTATAAAAATTTTCTATAATGTTTTTCTTAGGTTTTTGTGTGTAGACCATTTTTTATATATTGTTTTTCTTTGTACACACATAAACGATCAAATATCATAACTTAAATTTTTTTAATGCAATCACATTTAATTTTTTTAAATTACTTATATTATATAGTATTATCATCCCGTACAACACACTGATGAAATAACTAACATCATTCAAAATTATTCCTACGCTTATCCAATCAAATTTATATTTTAAAATATTTCTGAGTAATCGTGTCTTCTGTAAAACTACACTTACAATCAATATATGTACACACACACACTCTTATTTCTTAAATAAAAATCTATCTTTTTCAGAACATGAAGGAAATTTTCAAATATCTGAAAGTGTTATAAGTACCGCGTCATTAGTACGCTAAAACTTTTTCCGATATGAGTTGCTATTAAAAATTGAGTAGTTATATTGATATCATGTTTTTTTTTTTTTTTACATATTCACAAAACAATAAATTCATCAACAGTTACTTATTATCTATATCTATATATTATTAATGGGGAATTTGTCGGTGGTATAACTGTACTGCATTTTCCCTCTTTATGCTTTTGAAGGGGGCGGGGAACAATTTGGATATTTTATGTCCTTTGGTCATCCATGTAGTTTCTCTGATTATTTTCTTTTCTTTTTTTGAAATCCAATAATACTTTTTTAGATTTTTTTCCTCTTTCCTTATCCAATTGTCTTTCCTATTTATCAAATCTTATCTCTTTTCCTTATCTGGTGGCTTACTCTTTAGGAATTAGGGTTTTGTTCCTTTTACTAGACAAAGATTGAAAACCTTTAATCCAATAAAAAATGTCACGCAACAGAAGAAAATTTTTGCTGTAAAAATAATTAAGATAAAAATTTTTGGTATATGTTTGCTTTACTATTTTTAGTTTTCATTTTTTTGGTCAAAAACTTCAATAATTGAATTACAAAATAAAAAATAAAAAATTTAATAAAAAATCAAATTGAAAATTGAAATATGAAGGGAATATTCTCTAAGTAAATCTATTTATCAACGAGATTTGAAAATGATCTATTTTATATAGTAGGTTATTGATGTGTATATTATGATATGATGACGTCTTCTTAGGTATTCTGATGGATCTATCCATATTCAAAGGTTTTTGATTTTTTTAACTCAATTTTTTTTAATACACACACACACATGTTATCTACAAATACAAAGTATTTTCTAATCTGGATTAGACTATTTTTTAAATATTGTGTTAATTTTAATTATTTTTAATGCTTTTAAATCAAATTGTTATCAAGTAACTTCTTTTGTGTGTAATAAATATGATTTGATTAACATTTTATGCTTTACAAAATTTCCATTATGATATAGTAACAGAGAAAAATAAAATATTTGATTTCATCTAAGAATGATAATGGGTCAAGTCGGGATCGGGTACACAGCAACTGGTACCATATCCATCAAAATTGTCTTTATCTAATCCTGTACCTATCCCCACTTAAATGGGGCACGGGCTGAGGATGGGTCTATATTAGTAATTACTAATTTATTGGCACATTTATATATCTATATATTTTTATTTTCATTGTTTACTAAATGAATAATATTATAAACACGGGGTTGTCCTCAAGATGAACTTTCGATTGCGATTGAAATTATTAAATTTCCAAAATAAGTTTCATTATTTTTTTTAAACTTTTAAAATCATTAGAATTTTTGGTAAATGTTTTTGTTTTTGGCAAGAAATTGTTAAACAGGCCAGGTACAGATAAAAAGTATGATAACCTTCCCCGACCCACTCTTAAGTCGGGCCGGTTTTCTTTATTCCATCACCAACCTAATTACTCGTTTAATCGGTTATTCTCTGTCTTAATAGAGTTAGATACTCGAGGGTATCAAGTTCGGCGGGTTTTTTTTACCATCCATACTAAGTCACTTAATAGTATTCTCTATTGAGTAAAATATAATAATTATTAGTTAATAATAAGATAATCGAAATATTATAGTTCAATGTAACTCAGCATGCATTACTTTATATTTCGTACTAATTTTAAGATATAATTTGATTTAGTACCATCCTATACAACGCACGTGTGAGAATCTAGTTACATTTATGTGTCTAAATTCTTCTCTCCACATTGCCATTAACAAGCTTTTGTTGAACGGCGTATCTTTTATCTAAAAATATTAGTATAGTACCCATGCAATACACAGGAAAAATAATGTTAAAATATAATCAATAAGAAGTTACGGTAAATGGGTAATATTTAAACATCAGTTGAAAATATAAAATCATGAATTTGCATCAACTAACTCAATAGAAGAAATAAATTTAGTGCTGATGGAGTTCAACACTATTCAAACAATTTAAATTCATTTAATGGTCCTTTTGTAAATAGGCTTCAATGGGAAAGTTCTATCGCCATCGATTATTTCCGCAACTGTAAATTCGTCAACAAATCTACAGATGAAATAAATGATATTACTCCATTAAAGCATAAACATGCGGGACGAAAATTCTATTGTAATACATTACTGAAATAGTAGCCTAGTAATAAAATCTCAAAATTATTAATGATAGAGTTTAATTATTAAGAAGTAGATTCAATACAATTGGTGATATAGAATATATTAATAAATCAGTTGCCCAATAATAACATTTCTTTTAATGATAATCACATATTTTCTTTACACGAGTTAATTTTGCTACAGAGCAATCAAATTTTTTAGACAGATCAATTAAAGTTGAAAGACGAGTATGTTAATTTGTTAGCAATACTAATCCTTCACCTGTGCGTTGCACGGGATAACAAACTAACTCAAAAACTAAATTGAAAACATCAAAATACGTAATATATTTAAAGAAAAAAATGAAGAAAATTTACAAATAATATTTTTATTTGGATAATATAAAGACAATGAAAACTGCATTCGGATATTTCTGCTCAAAATTCCCATGCTATACATTTCTTTGCATGCAGTAAAAATATATAAGGCTTCATTAGTTGGGGTTTCAAAATAAATGAATACTAAGAAATTACAACAGTATGATTAGTGATTTAGTACATACCGAAAGTGTAACTCCATAGCATCTACAAATACTAATTTTTCATGTGAATTTGTTTGCTTAATCTGCAATTAATAGTCAACCAATAATAAGTAACCAAAAAAGAAATATGTGAATAGTAACCATTCAAACTAACTTTAAAATTATGAATAACATAATCACAAATAATTAATTAATGAGAGAAAAGATTTAGGAGTCTAACCTTATAAAGAGAAACAGATAAATTTAATTCAAATTCCTGAAAACTTCTTTGTAAACAACATTCACAGCTGAGTTTGTAGCACGGCCTTCTTTATCACATATAAGAATCTGCAATCCATTACGAATACTCCAACATAAAACTATCCATGCATAAAAACAAGTTTTTATAAGAAAATTCCAACATTAGACAGTGATTGACCTTGACTTTTGTTAATAGTCATTGCATAAGACACAACCAGTGAGAACTGCCTTCTCTTGAAGATTAAAGGGTAACCTCAAACCGATGGAGTCAACGTCATTCTAGGAATGAAGAATTTGTTTCCTTGATTGAAACCATTCAAAATTTTTGCCTCTACTACGTGACCTGCAAGTCTTGTTACAATAAGTCTTGTACCGTTGCAAAGACCTGAAGAATGATCAAGATGCATTATAGGATGCATCATTCCATACAGAACATGCTCCTTAATTTTTTCGTTGAAATCTAACGCATGTGCATGCTCAATTGTAGCTTGGATACGCACTTCCTACATAACAAAAAAACTTATAAAATAATCATTAGAGAAACTAAATGAACAGATTTATCACAGGATGGAGCCAAAAAATGAAGTAAAGAGTCAAGATGACATCAAAACACTGCCAGAATGCTTGAGCAATCATTAAATAAGCGTACACTATTACACTATTACTATGTAATTGATCTTTTATAGTAAAAAACAGAAACTAATAGATAATTCTGCAAAAGCTATAACCATTAAAACAAATAACAAACAAAAATTAACTATATATTAAAGGTAATAGATAATCATGCAAAAGTTATAAAAATACAAAACATAAAAAATAAAAAACAGAAATTAACTATGAAAGAATACTTGAGAAATCATCAAATAAGTGTATACCGTTACACTATTACTATGTAATTGATCATACAGAGTCAAAAACAGAAAGTAATAGATAATCATGCAAAAGCTATAAAAATTAAAAATAATAAAATAAAAAACAAAAATTAACTATGAAATTATATTTGAGGAATCATTAAAGAAGCGCACAAGATAACACTATTACTATGTAATTGATCTTTCATAGTAAAAAAATAGAAAGTAATAGATATACATGCAAAAACTATAAAAAAATAAAAAACAAAAAACAGAAATTAATTATGAAATTAAAAAAAAAAACAGAAATTAACTATGAAATAAAAAAAAGCACAAATTAACTATGCCTGTAAAATAGGATTTCAGAATTTTATAACATTGCCATGCAATGTATAAATGATGAAGAGTGTAATTCCCAAGTATATTGTGGACATGAAGTATTAGTAGCAATGTTTAATATATTAACTGGTATAATGGCATATCATGTGGAATAAAATGGTTTCTCGTAATAATGGGACAATTTCAATAACATGGCAATAGTGTCACAATTTTCTTAACATGCTTTCATTTTAAATTCCACAATATTCTGATCTGGCCATTAACATTGCATATAAAATCCTACAAATAGATTCTATTATACCTAAACTGATACATGCTGAAAATGAAGAGAGGTGAAACAATGCTACTAACTTTCAAGATGGTCTAAGATAACTTGCAAAGTACCATAAAATTTGGGTGCATAGACCTTGAAGATGGTCTCAAATAACTTTCACTACCCCCACCCCATTTGTGTCTCTCTGTTGTTGAAATGGATGCATGGTATTAGATAATGGCAGGTTAATTCTTTTAGACTTTAGTTGTTGTGAAATGAGGTGCTTCTGCCAAATGAATTTTCATAGAATCTTTTACCACACTACGTTATTTAATAAATAAATAAATAAATTGGAGTTCCAACTCTAGGTCTTCAACCAACTCTAATTAGTTAGAGTAAAGGCATATAGCATAATAAGTTCTAGGTATTTTGACCATATTGTCTAGCTGTTCGTTTCATTGCTACTCTTGCTTCAAGGTTGACCCACAACAAACATAGGGAAATACATGATGAGGATTATGTTTAGATATTTTAAAAACATCTACACAGAAATACATGGTTGATTTATGGCTAGCATCAAAGAAACTCCATGCATGACACATTCGACAAAAATCGTAACAAAGCTGTAAAAAAATAAAAACAGAAATTAACCTTGAAAAAAACCGTACCTCTTCTTCCATTAGCACCATCTCAATCATATATGGCTTAGTGGGATTTTTGTTGCCTGGGACAACCCACTTCCTTATCACTCTAACCAATAGCACAACTTTATTGTCCAACTCCAGATCAACGTTCTTTAATAGCACTTTAACCGGAGCCATTACGAATAGGTAAAGAGAGAAATGAGATTTGAATTGACTATCGATCGAGTAGATGAGGCACTAAAAAATACTGCACACGGGTACACACAACTACGCAACTGGTATTTATAATGGTAAAAACCCTAAAAAAATTAGTCTTGCGGTTAAGGAGAAACCCCAAATAATAATAATAATAATAATAATAATAATAATAATAATAATAATAATAATAATAATAATAATAATAATAATAATAATAATAATAATAATAATTTGTATAAATAAATAAAAGAAGTCAGCCAAAACCGCAATTGTACTGCCAAACTGATTGTGTATTAACACTACCCAATAAGGATAACTTCAAATTTACCAAAGATTTAACACACTTACCTTAATTCGGAAGAACCCTAATTCGTATAGACGACTATAGTGGGTGGAAAGTTACTTGATCCATAGCTTGGAGATCACGCATCGTGAAACCAGCATCAACGAAATGATAAGACCCAATTGAAATTCGACAGAAGGTATATTAGGCGAAATGAGAAACGAGAATGAAGAAAATTCTGTGCGATCCCAATCTACTTTACCAACGTGAAGAATTAGACTTAGCACAAATTCCCGACTTACATGAAAATTCTATCCCAAATTAACTCACATGTGTAGGTAAAATACCAATTAAACCTTAAAATACATTGTAACATTACTAATATATCCCACACGAAAATTCTATCCCAAATTAACTCACGTGTAGGTAAAATACCAATTAAACCTTAAAATACATTATGAAATTACTAAAATGTCCTCGCTTATGCAACCAGAAAATGGGCGGGAAAATATACCAAAGACTTAAGTCTATTAATTATATATATATATATATATCTATATCATACATAAAAGCTTAATCATATAGAGCAACGTCAACCTATTTTTGACTTCATTAAGTGGTGATATTGATCAACTGCTTCAATTATGACCAATAAAATTTTCAACTGAGCTATATTCAAGTAAAATATATTTAAGGTATTATAGGCAGTAAGATTTATGGAAAATCCAGGTGATGATTAAGGAATAAATTGAAAAGAAGATAAGAAAAAATAAAATCCGAATCAAATCAACAATTGGGATTCATTGAATTAGATTGAGCAAAAAACCTCTCATAATCCAAAAATATAATTTTGGGAAATATCATTCAAGAAAAGGAAAAGATTGGACACAGAAATGGAAGAAGATGGGAATCCCATATAGAAAGCCGAAAACTGGGGAAAATAGTGCAGGTATATTGATTAGAGACATTGGAAAAAGAGCAAATAATTGGAGAAAAAAATAATAACCATTTTTAGAAGGATTTCTGAATAGTGGCATACCGTAGTTTTAGCTGTGTCTATAGATAACGCAATAAATAGACGGGAAATAATCGGGAAAGTGTGATGTTTATAGGTACAGCTACCCTTAACTTAAGAATATATGGATTTTTCTTCAAAACAATTGTTAAAAAAAATCCTTTTTAAGTATTTCAAATATTAAAATATTAAATATTGTTAAAGTGTAATTATGTAATTTTTCCCATTTTCAAAATTTCGATATTACTACCCCATCTCAAAAAGATAGTTTTATTCTTCTTTTACATAGATTAAGAAAAGTTTATTTAATAGTAATGAAAATGTAAATTTTAACATCAATTACCTATTGATTCCTTTTATTTATTAATTATTTCACTTTAATAATTCTATTTTTTTTATAACTTTGCGTATTAAATAAGGGTATAAAGAGAATTAATATTTTAATTACTTTTTGAAAAGAAAACTAAACCATATTTTGAAATAGACGCAAAATAGAAAACTGGACCATCTTTTTGAGATGGAGTTAGTAATATTTTTCGATGACAAATTATTATTTTGAGCAAGAAGTACTAATCAATAGCAAGTTTGAATAAAATAAGAAAGCTATTAGACGATGGAGCTAGAGTAGTAGGTAAGCTATTACCAAGGGCGATCTGTTTGGCAAATTTCCTATGGAGTCAGATGGCATAGCTAGTAGACAGTGGAAGGAGCAGCCGAAACTTGATGTTAGGACTCAAACACAAATTTGTTTTTTCCCAATTTTCCTAAGAGTGAAAAATGAGTTTTTTTTTTGGGGAAATCGGGTAGCCATGGCTAAGGATTTGGCTATTTTCTATTAGTTCTCGGACTCGTTCTCGAGCTTTATATAAAAGTCCGATCTGACTCAATAGAAATCAGTATATATTTGGGATTCCGGAGAGTTAATTGAAGACATTAGATAGATGATCAGAGGAGGATGACGAGAGCCTAAAAGTTGATTCTTTGTTTCTTTCATTTCATATTTCTTTGTAATAGATTGCATGAGGCTACATTGCGTTCATGCTTTTAGAACTTTATAGGTTTGATTCTTTTTGAAATAAATTCTATCTCGAGTTTGGATTTTTGAGGCGAGGTAATTCTTTAAAAGAAATATTAAAAACTAACATATATGACAAGACTCATGTGGTCTAATTACATTTGATTATATTTCCACATTCGGGTTCAATTTACCTCCTATACAATTCTCTTGTAATATATGGAAAAAAATAACATATATAATTAATTGATCAACGAGGCTTTTTCTAATACTAAAAATATTCCTTACCATAAAATTTGATTCAGATTCTGTTGATGCAAAATCTGTCTTGACTCAACAAACCAATTTGTTTACGCTTTGGAAACTTGAATTTAAATCAATTCGGGAAATTAATGAAGAATTTAGGGAGTTGTTGGAGACTTGTAGTGAAGAGTAAATGAGAGAGTAAATGCTTCAGGGAAACAATTAGATTGTCGTGAGTGAGGAGAGGATCTGTCATTATGTGAGATTTCCGACTATTTATAGTGTGCAAATTAGTATGTAATAATTACATGTATTGAATACTTAACAATGAGATCGGAAAGCACACTTAGCTAGAGCTTGTGTCAGGCTATCTTGACAAAGTATAGGCTAGTTGCTATATGGGGAAGACAAACATTCACTTTACATTAAATGTGGCTGTCACATTAATTTTTAAGTTATGAGGCCTGCAAGTTAGCAGGCAAGTTGCAAGGTGTTTTTATTGCCTATGAGGTCGCAAGGTAACTTGAGCTACCGTCTGCGAGCGACCTCAATGTCTGACCTTCCATGAATGCGCATCAGGGGATCCACCAGGTCGCTTGGCTGGTGACTTGGACTATGAGGGTAGTGATCTACGGCCTGAAGGTCATGAGCTTGTTAGGCCTTGTGTCAGCGACCTGAGTGCCAAGATCTCGAGCTTGTGGGGGTCTCGTCCCAGTAGGTCATGGGCCCACACTGAGTGGTTGCCAGTTCTTGGAAAGGTGGACCCATGTTTCTTACCTGAAAATAGTTAATCGCGATCTGCTACTTAATTATAAACATATTCAAATCACCATCCTAGCACTACAATCTCAGTCTTTTATACTCTAAAAACACACATACACACACAAAAAAACACAATTAAGTACTTGGCACGTCGTTAATTTTTTTTATAAAGGAGAATCAAAATGAAAGAAACGCATGAGCCGTGTCCTCGCCTGCCAAAAGGTTAAATATAATATGTCAGCTCAGATGAGGAAAGCTACATTAGGTGGGACCCGAGTGTGGTAGTTAAGCCATTCCCAGCTAACTAAAATTGCTGAGTCTTGAAGCAATATCCTCCTTGGATTTTATACCTTTTCAAGATGTGCCTTTGGTCCCCAGATCTTTAATTTTTTTGCCACTACCATTCCTAACGTTTTAAACCCCCACACCCCACCAAAAAAAAAAAAACAAAAAGAAATAATAATAAATAAATAAAGAAAAAAAATTGATTGACACTATGTATCTACGAGTTTTGATCCAAAAACACTTGTTGTTTCTGTTGTGAAGACATCTATTATATATGCTGTCTTCATGTACACTAGTTTTATTTACATAAACATAACCTAGCTTGTGGGTCCATAAAACACATGGAGAAAAATATGTCATATAAATCGGGTGTTTTCATCATGGAGATACATAGTGTCTCCAGATCAATATTGATCTATCCACCCAATTATATCATAGTCAACATTGGTTCCAATTAAGAATGCCATGTAATTATAAAAAATAGTTAAGAAACCACATGCACATGATTTTTTGTGTTTTTATAATTATAACTATGCTCTTTAACGGAGTTCACGTTGACTCCTTGTAAGTGGGTATATCTATCCCAGATGTTTAATTATTCTTTGAACGTCCCACATCCATTTTCCCCCTCAGAGACCTCTCTCTTTGAAAAGCACATCCTAATTATTTCAAAATTTATAATTACACCCTTGTAAGTTGAAATTAGTCTATTTGGCAGGTAATCGTCTCGTTTAAAAATAATACCCTTATTTAAATTTTGAAAAATCAAAAGAAAGGCAAAGAGGTGAGTGATTACCTGCCATAATACCCTTATTTAAATAATACCTTCAAATCATGTCATATATCATTGTTACGTCACGACTCTAAACGTCTGCTACCTGAATATTTCTAACATTTGTATTCCTAACATTTTTTGTTGCATGATGATTTTCTTCCATTGTTATATTCTTATTATTTCTTGTTCTTAAGTATGAACTTCATTTAAGAAATTTTATTAGTGTATTTACAAATCATAAGAAAAAATGTTACTTATATTTTTATTTTTATATTTGTGTTTTGTTTTTTTTTGGGGGGGGGGGGGTTGGGGCGGGGAGAGGGCTGTTGGATGGATATTTGTGGGTAGTTTACTATATTTTAGTGTTCTTTAAATAGAGTTCTTAGAAGAAAATCGACATTGTATAAAAGTTGCAATAACTATTACTGGTGAAAGATAAAAAAATTATAGCAAACAAATATGCTAAGGACATAAATGTAAAATTTTCTAAAGATAAAGGATAACAACTGCAAGTGTAGTAGTTGGTAAAATTTGTGTTGTCAATATTACAGCTCGAATTACAATGAACTGAACTGGTTAGCATTTCAATAAAATTAAGAAAAACTCAATTAATGTTGGAAACGTAAAATTTAAGAAATTTTACTAATACATCTTTTAATTTACTAGTTATTTCAGTTTAAACATTTTTATTTTGATGATAACCATGCAAATTAAATGGGGGTATATAAGTGAACTAATATTTGAACTACACATTTACAAGGAAAGTGACTTATATTTGGAACGGAAGAAAAAAGAATATAAGCCTATTTTAGTGGGACGGAGGGAGTAAATATGGGGCCGGAATTTTGAAGATGGGAGAGGGAGGACATGTAAAAAGAAAAATACATAAATAAAATATCAAGGATGAACTTTGCTATAAATTTAAAGATAGAAGTCGCAATGTGAAAAGTACCCTTATTGTAAACGTACGCTCTCTTTGTTGGCACGAAACTCCAAAGTTCAAACCTGTACTAACCGTAGGGACGTTAGCTTGAGGAAAAAAGAACATCTGCTTTTGCATTCCCCGCCACTGTTCTACGAAAAATTACTCTGTGAGTCACTTTCTACTGAAAATTTCTCATTAATTAGCCTTGTAGATACATTTTCTATTGAGATTTGGGCCTTTTTCTTCCCCATAAACTCTTTAGAATCCGTAAATCTTGGGCTCGTGAGGAGAAAAAATGTCGGATTTTTTGCCTGAAGAAATCATCATCAACATCCTCAAAAGATTGCCCATCAAGCCCTTGATTTGCTGCATGTGCGTTTCACGATCATGGTATATTCTAATCACTAGCCCAGAATTTATTTCCACTCATCTGAATTTCGCCCTTACTGGGAATAATAATCCCCCTCTGCTTTTGCTTAGGCGTTGTTTTGAAAAAATCAATCGTTATGAATTGTATTGTGATAATGGATCTTTTGATTTACACTTTAATCTTGGATCCCCGTTTAGAAGCATAAACCCTTTCTTCACAATCGTTGGTAGCTGCAATGGGTTGCTTTGTTTGTCCGATGATCGGATATTTTATACCAACACTATAATTATATGGAATCCGTGTGTTAAAAAATCAGTCGTTCTACCAAAACCCAATATGATATATAATTCCTATGGTAGTTTTATGCAATCACTTGGGTTCGGGTTTGATTCTTTTGCCAATGACTACAAAGTACTGAGGATTAGTTATACTGATTTTGATGGGCCCCTGCCCCAGATCGAGCTT
Source organism: Nyctanthes arbor-tristis (assembly GCA_963692815.1). Lineage (NCBI taxonomy): Eukaryota > Viridiplantae > Streptophyta > Magnoliopsida > Lamiales > Oleaceae > Nyctanthes > Nyctanthes arbor-tristis. The sequence goes on along the minus strand of CAVNYN010254720.1, from coordinate 11,967 downwards.
TATAGGTTGAGCACTGGCGCGTGGCAAGACATTAGCCACTTGGGGCATAAGCGCATTATTATACATAATAATAGGTCGCGCCAAGCCTATGTAAATGGGGCCACTCATTGGATTGCCCGTCGCCCGGGTGGCGTTGATTTGATTTTATTGTTTGATATGTGTGGTGAGGAGTTCCGGGAGATTAGATTACCGGCTAGTCTAGCTATCGATGAATCTCCGAATAGCAAGGAATTGGTGGTCTACAAGGAATCACTTGCTCTGGTTTCAAGTGGTGCATCCGGGGTTGGACATGATTTTTGTTTGTGGGTGATGAAGGAATACGGGGTCGTGGATTCTTGGGCTAAACAATTCAATGTTAATTTTCAGGATTTTGGAGTGGGATTTATGAATCTGTTATCGTTTGGAAGAGACGGTGAAGTGTTGATAGTCACAAATGATGGTTTTTTGGTTTCTTATGATTCCAATTTGGCGAAAGTCAGTTACCTTGACTTCCCTGGCTGTAGATGTGATGAATATATACGCTCTATTCATGTGGATCTTTATACGAGAAGTTTGGTTCTTCTAGACAAGGGGCCTGATTTCTGTGATGGAGTCACTCTTGGTAAATTACCATCTTTATATCTACCGAGTTACAGGTAAGCTACCGGTGGTAAATGTGGAAGTTACGGTCATAACCATGAAGTTAATGAGAGCATAGCATTAAAAAATAGTGGATTTCATGCAAAGCAGTTCAAGCAGTTGAGAGAAGTTGCAGAATGCTAGTTTGTTGAATAAGTCTATTTGTAGGTATACTCACGGGACACTTGACACGATCTCGTTTTCCTACACATCACATTATATTTAAATCAAAAGGCATCAATTGGCCACATGTACGCGCATCCCTTGGCCACATGTACGTACATATATGTAAAAATTTAAGTAAAAGTTATCTACACAAATAGATTTATTGCACTTTATTACTAGTCAACATTTTCATTACAATATTTTAATGCTTTGCTTCTCTATTTTTCATTGCTTTTAGGCTTGTGGAGATAAATAATTGAAAGAAGCCTGGAATTTTATAAATGAGGACTAGTAGGATAAGAACTCTGTCCAATCACTACGTCATCCCGCTAATTAGCAAACAAATCGAAAATAACTTGATAAATACTTGAGTAACTGAAATGATCATATTGAAGATCAAAATTAATAAGAGAATCACTAAGTGTTTCTTGTTTCTGCACTGTGAAAAAATATAATATTCGGTATTTTAAGAGTACTTTAATAAAGTATTTCAGAACAACCAATGATCTACATATGGGTTCAAGGGTCTCAAAAAATTGGTCTGGTGTACCCTAATCATGATAGGATACTTTTGGAGTATTTGAGTTTTTTCCCTACACTGTCAAATCACGTGAGGATGAAAAGACTAGATTGATTCTTCAAGAATCAAAAGTTTGAACCAATTGTTTCTTCCCCATCCTTGCTACTATTGATCGACCACCGTTGTTTTCTCATTCCTGATTCCACCGCAGATTTCCTTCATTGTGTTTCTCATCAATTGTTTGTCTAAGACTCAACTTTTTTCAAGTATATTTTCAGAGAGGATTTTTTAGTGAGAAGAATTCAAAAGATAGATTTGCTGTGGTTTGTTGCAAATGCAATTTTCCTTGGAATTTTGCCCTTACTGGGCCATTTTCTTCCTTAGGAGCAATACTTTGGGTCTCCTCGATCACATGGACTTGTATATTTTGCACCAAAATGGTCCAAATTCACACTATTTTTCAACTCCAACTCAAGGGCACCAAATTTACACTTCAATTTCCATTATTTATTATTTATTTGTCAAATAATTTTAATTGTATTCATTATTTTATTCTATCTTTTACAATTCATGTGAATTTTAAAATACTTAATTGTGTAAGAAAAAACAAAAGAAATATCACAACAAAAAATAAAAGAAAAAAGTTGCAACAAACAAAAAGAAAAAATTGGAAGTTGACGGCAATTACAAAAAACGAAAGGGGAAAAAACCACAAAGATGATTAAATTGGACATTGACGTCAACTTCTTAATGGCAAAGGTGTAAATTGATTTATGATAAATAAAGTTATAAATATCAGACCAACCAAATAGTAGTGTCAAACAGTGACACGTCAAATCGGGGATTTTGCTAGTTTGATTTAGTCATTTTTATATACAGAAAGTCAGAATCTTTTTTTTTGCCTAAACAAGATTCTAGAATTCATTTTTTATTTTTATATTTTTTTCCTATAACCACCCATTTTCTTTATCTTTTTTTGCCCCCTTTTTTGCTCTTATTACGTAATCACCACGGCACCCACTAACTTTTTCCTACAACATAACAAGCAATTTTTTTTCCTCACATTATGAGGGGATTCAAGGGGGAGAAGAATTGAACTATTGACCAATGATATAAATTACTAATAAAGATATTACTAGACTATAAAGCTCTTGACACTAATTTTTTCTTTTTTCAATTCCTTTTTTCGTTTTTCTTTCCATTTATTTATTTTTCCTATAACAAACCACTAATAATTTTATTATCCTGTATTATTTGCATTTTTCCCCTTTTTTCCTTATTTATCCTTTTTATTTTTTTCTATAACCATCCACTAATTTTGTTATCATTTTTTATTATTTATTATTTTGTCTTTTCTCCTACTATAATAGGTTATCAATTGGCGTTAACCGCCGTGCATTGTTTTAAAATCTAGCTGGAAAACTCAGCGAACCCGTTGGTTGGTGGGGTGGCGTGACGTGATTCAACCAAACCACAGTGGCCTGGTTGAAGACCCATACAACACGTGGGTTTTCGGTAAACCAGTAATTTGTCAAGTGTCCTAGCATAAAGTTTGACAAATTTATTTTTAGAAAATTCAAGCCGCATAAAGTTTGAACTCGTGGCGAGAAACTTAGGTACAAAAGATTTATATCCTATATGGTACATTTGACAAGCAAAACACACGCATCTTGCCATGTAGAATGTACTATGTAGGATGTACATTTTCATTTTTCCATGACAGGTAAGGAAAATGTAGGCAAATCGGATATACATACTGTCTGATACATCTTACGAGGTGAGATGCATGTGGATTATTAGTGAGATATACCATGTAGAATATACATCTGATGTACCTAATTTTCTCTCAAACTCGTGACCTTTTAGTTTTTACTTCCAACATGCCATATAAACCACCAAACTAAAGTGTCCTATATGTTAAAAATACATTATATAATTTTTATAGTTTCCATTTGTTTATTTTCCTACAAAGTTCTTATTTTATCTAAATTTATAAATTAGCAATAACCAACCGGTTAAACCACTGACATGAGAGTTAAACTTGTGACCTTATGACCCCTTGTGTTTATAAATATATAAATTAACAATAGCATGCCAGTAAAACCAATGATCATGCAACATCACATTAAACTTTGTTATTGACATTACATTATACTTTGTTATTATTTAGCCATGTAATGCATGAGTGAAAAACTACTTGGTTAGAGGTATCGGTCATATCAAATTATAGGCAATATAGGGCAAATTGTCGCTAGTTGGAGATGGCCTAGCTTATACCCAAGTAAAACCTCAAATTTGGAGTAGAAATGCGTATTACTGGCCCAAATTACCACTTCCAAAATTTGGCGTCAGAGAAACTACCACTGAACTATTTACAGAAATGCCATTTTTTTATTAATCTATTTCAACGATATTGTTATTTGTATTTTTGTTATTTTTATCATTATCAAGTTGTGTCCTCAATTATTTATTTATATTTTTTTAATTATTGACGTCAAATTTAGCCTGTGACTTAACAAACAAGATTTATTTATGAGGGAAATTCGTATTAGAATCGATAAGAGCAATATATGTAAAAGCTTAAAGAATGTTTGCAATAAATAGAAGAGTGTAAATGAGCTAAAGATAAGAAGAATGAGTTTTGGGTGTCAAACTCTTTCTCAGTTTCATTTGTGGCTATTTATAGTACATAATTTCATAGGATAATAATTACATGCATTTAATGTCAGGCCCATAAGAATGACATGCATGTTGCATTAATTGAGACTCGGCCTTCGTCTTTTGACTGATGGCAGTCTGGAGTCCCATTATCGGTAAGGGATAAGGCTTTGCACGTGGGTCTACCAACTGCTATCCCAATGGCGTTTCTGAGGGCCACGACCTTGCGACCTGGATGAAATAGCAATCCAGAGTCTTGAATGCCGAAATACGAGAGATGCGAGTAGTGACTGGCTATTCATGTCGCTAGGCGATACCAAGTCCTCAAGTCGTTGGGTTGTTTAAGCCGTTGCTTTCAACCAGACACAAAGATCCTGCTTTTAAGATCCTTTGACCATCACCCTTTGTTGACCTGATGACCTGGTGGCCACAAAATGCTCCCTCAAGGTCGTTGTTCCTGAGCTTCCAGGTTAACGGCCTTGAAGTCTTACTTGCCTTTACACTTGAATTCTTGGTGCCTAAACCAGACGCTTCGAATTTCAAAATCCTCTGACTAGACCTAATCTTTCCATATGTTCACTATTCAATGGAATGTTGTGTTCTAGAGAACTTGCAAGTAGTAATCATTAATTTGATTGTTGCCTTTCGTTTCCCAAGGCAACACCGGCTGCCATGTTTTGTCTTCCTCATCTTTATTTATACCCTTCTCCTCGCTTCCATTTCTCTTTTTATCTCCTGCCCATTCAGGAAAATTTACCTTTTGAGATTGACCTATTCGCCATAAGGAATTTAATACTTCTTAATACCCTTCTCAAGGCTTCGAAGGATTCTTTCTTTAAGGTAACCCTCTCTGCTATTTCGGAGACTCTTGGGTATTTCTTTTTCAACTTTGTCTTACTCATTGGAAGCCTGAAGCAGCGGGATGATGAGTGGAGAAGGGGAAGAGATTCAAGTGAGAATTGATTGGTCTGGCGGGGAAGAAAGGGAGAAACCTGAGGTTCAGGTTGGTTGGACAGAAGGGGAGAGTGAAGAGGAGAGAGAGGAAGTGGAGGCAAGCTCCAGTAGGTGGCCCTTAGTGGCAGTGGTACTCGAGAAGGATTTGCCGTGGGCTTGTAAGGATATTCCTTCATAGGTGAGTGAGAAATATTTGAGCACGGTCCGTCAGCAATATCGCATGTCAGATGATGTGGCATTGTGGGTCCTTTACAAGGGGGAAAGGGCCCATAACCATCCAAGGGGGTGCGTGACCAAGACCACAAAAATGTTCGACACCGGGTTTAGGGTTCCTCTCCCTAAACCTATGACCAAGTTATTGCAATTTTAGGTGGTTGTTCCCTCGCAGATTCCATCAACTAGGTGGAGGACCATAATAGCGGTCTTTGCCATTTGGTAGCGTAAGGGCTGGGGGTATCCCTGCCTCGAGCATTTTGACTCTCACTATTTGTTGAAATCCTCTCCCTCTAGAGGAAAATGGTGGTTCTATGTGGCAGTTCGCCCCAAATCAGGAGCCCAATGCCTCTGGGAAATTTGGTGAAGGGAGTGTTTGAGTCAAGTCCCCAATTAGAAGGAGAGTTGGTTCCAGGTAAGAGGTAGTTGGAGGACTCCACCAGGCCCAGACCATAAAGACACAAATATGCCAACGAGCTATGCAACCGCCAGTAAGTGGCTCCTTAGTGAACTGTCTTTCAAAGAACAGGCTTAAAAGGGTTGCTAGGTTGGAAGCTCGAGCTCGCCATGTTAGAGACCTTATCGACGAGGACTCCCTAATTGAGGCTGGGCTATCAGTGGCGAGGTCAGAACATAGCACTAGCGGCCGCAACAACCGTAATTCACAATCACGTTTTGGGCTCGTTTACACTCATTTCGCGACTTGACACATGTTTTTTCAGGGAAGAAGAGCTAAAAGGGAAAAATTTAGTAGATGAGGTATGTAGAACAAGTTATCATGGCCTTATAGAAGAAAAAATTGAGAAAACATTTCTGAGAGAAGGTCACTAGCAAGAAGGTCGTACATGCATTTGCCCTTGTGGTCACTAAACCACCAGCCAAACGCCAGCTAGCTGCCTGTGACCCCACTCCTCTTGGCTTCTTATCTAATTCTTTGCCCCTAGTTCCCGCCTCAGACGGGGAGGGGCTACCTGTTTATGAGAAGATGATGCTAGATCTGTTGGTCGACGACCTGTTCCTCCCCATTCAATAAAATCGCAGGGCTGCCATGGAAAAGGTGAAGGACATCAGGCCCAAGGCTCTACTTGATTTTAATCTCACCAAGAGGCCATTTGAGAACACCTTGGAGGACATGCCTAGAAACCTTACAATGCCATGAACGATGTGGCCAAGTGCTAGTCAAAGAAATGGGAGAAATATGCAACTTCCATGTCGCTCACCGAGCTCCTCCAGTCACACGCAGACGTCTGGCTATCCTAGACTAGCATGCATCAGCTCGCGTTCACAGGGTCAGCAATGGCACAAAGAAGGTAACCGAGGAAGCGAGCCGCGCAGCCAAGGCTAAGGAGAAGGTCGAGCGAGCCTTGAGAGAGAAGGAATAGGATTTGTCCATTTCCAAGGATGAGGCCATTCAGCTAAGAAACAAGCTTGAGGCCACTAGGAAGAAGATTGAGGAGCTGGAAAACACGCTGGTGATTGAAAAGTCGAGTTGTGAACAGGCTCTAAAGGAAGTAGAGAGCCATGCCCCATTTGAAGAGCTGATCGGGTACAAGGAAGCTGTAATATCCCACAAATTTTAAGCACGTAAACGTTAAAGTTACTTGAATTTGTATCAACTAGAAGGTTATAAGATTATAACAAAGTAATTGAATTGAATTGCATTAATGGTGAAGTTAAAGATTTAAAATTAATCCTTACAATAAATTGGAGGGCTTGGGGAGCAAATATAAATAATTAAATACAAATATTTAATTGTCTTGGAATGAAAGAACCTAGAAGGAGAGAGAGAAATGGAGAGAGAAAGTTAGGGATCAACATAAAGCCAAGCAAGAAGTTTAAGGACCTTGGGTGCAAATTTCCCAAATATATAGATAGTTTTGCCAGAATTGGACCATTTCATACAAATAGAGAGAAAGAGACAGAGATAGATAGATAGAGAGCTGAGAGAGAGATGAGAGGGAGTCAGGAGAAGAGCGAAAAGAAAAATAAACGGATGGAGAAGCTAGACACGAATTTTTGAAGTGGGTTCTTGAATCAATTTGGGTTTTCCGGTTTTAATTCTACATTATATTTAATTTTAAATTATATTTAATTTGGGGTTTTTAATATATGGCTTGATATAATGAATCCTAAGAGAGAAAAATGATGAGTTTGTTGATATAAGTTAGATGTATTGGAATTCCTTGAAGTATATGCATAGTACGCGATTTTTGGGTTTAAAGTTATTGAGGTTGGCTTTAAAGATTTTTAGAGAGGTGAGTTGCATTTTGATGTAGTTTTCTATTAGTTTAAATAGTGTGAAATTATTTTTAGACATGAAATTGGAATTAAATGAAGACTAGAAGGGAATTATGTAAAGTTAGTGCATGAAATTATAGTTAAGAAGGGAAAATTGAAGATGAAAATTTTAATGAAGTATTCTTGGGGACTTTAAAGTGAATTCCAAAGTATTTTGTGAAATTAAATGAGGTTTTGGGTTAACTGGAAGAAGGAAAGTCATGTCTTCTTTAATGAAAAAGAAAGCATAAGAGGCTAATATTAAATTCTGGGAAGCTAAGCATATATGTATGAATTTAATAAAAGGAATTTAGGAAGGGAAGTATTATATATGCAGTTTCTGCCCTTCATATTTAAAGGCTCATATCTGATAGTATATGTGGAATTTTAACAAGATACAAGTTGGAAGAAGATCTTCCATGCGTTGTCTATCACCTAGAATTTGAATGACACTGTTTGGAGACCCGTTGAAGTTTTTATGACATGTTTTGTGAAAGTGGTCAATGGGCACCTGGGGACAGATTTTTAGGAGGTTGAAAAATATTTTGGCATTCCCAGCGTAGTATGCTTGAGCTCAATTTCACATAGGATGAACTTATATGAGTTTTCTACCTTCTAGGAGAATTTCTTAAGCATACGACACCATTCTTGATTTTAAAATGGTTTTAAATATGCATGGCCCAAATAGGAAAACTAAACAATCCTTACTTGAAAAGTTGAATTAAGTCTTGATTCAATAAGTGATGCACATGGTTGATGGAAGAGTTTAGTTAAGTGTAGAAATAAAGGTTTTGAGGATATTTGTCAATAACTCAAAGAATCTTTGGAAAAATCAAGTTAAAGAGGTGAGTAACTAATGCTTTGATTCTCTTTTAGCATTCATGAATTTTTGATACGATAAGCATGATTTTGACTGAAGTCTTCCATGAAACGAACATGAATTTTGATGCATTGAAAAAGGTTTTGATTGCATTTGAATTATTAGTTGATGCTCTACCCATTTTGTATTTGCTTTACTTTGTTGCCATACTAGGAACTATCTAATGATACTGAGATGGGCGACAATTAGTGTGGTATTTATTCTGATTTGTTTGGAATTCAAGTAGGGGTCAACTGGGATTCGAATATGGATCCACTTAATTGTACATGGCTATGATTAAATCGTGTGCTCTTCCGATCTACCACGGGTAGTAGTTTAACTATTGATAGGGCCCTTTTGTGCATTTGAAAGCTTTGTGTATGCAATTGTTTTCTTGAAAACACATCTCCAAAATAAAAGGTGAATCAAAGGGTTTTGCTACTCACTGGGTATGTCGTATCACTCCCTTTTTTTATAATTTTTATAGATGATTGAAAATATGATATTTGAAAAGCAAGGCAAGAGATGAGTTGGAGCATGCTCGCGAGCGATATTGGAGTTTTGCATCTAATGAAAACATGTCTTTGAAGATACTACAAAAATAATTATGAACTTAATACCTTTTGTATTTATAAGTATACCTACCTCTCTATAATATGTATTTCTTTTCATTTTATAATATATGGGAGTAATGTGTGGTCTACTTTTCAAAGTAAAAACTTTCTAACGATTTAGATTTGCTTTTGTAATCAACGAGCTATACTTATGAATATACTCATTGTGTTTTTCACATTTTATTGAAAAATCTATCTTCAATGGTTCTTAAAAATTTTACAAATTGCTAGTTTAAGTAATTAGCTTTATAGAACGTTAAACTCTATAAGGTTCCGATCTCAATTTGTTTGTTTTGTATATCCCATTCCCGCTATTTACATTGAAGCTTCCGTTATATATTTCGTTAAGCAATATAAGATATTCTTAAATAATTTCAAATTCATGGGGGCATAACAAAGGCGGTGGCCAAATACGAGAACTCAGAAGAGTATAAATAGGCTACTGTCGGCCAAATACAAGACGGCCAAAGAGATTGTTGGTAAGGTTGAGGAGGCTTGTCCTGAGTACGAACTGGCCTTTCTTAAGGAACATATAGTCAAACTTAAGCAAGACTATGGCTATGTAAGCTTAGACGATGAGGAGGACATTGAAGCTGAAGCTCATGCTAGTTAAAAGCTCCAGAAGACAAAGCCTGAAGCCCCAATTCCCCCTCTTTGTATTTTGCGCTTTTCCTTTATTTTCCCATGAATGAAAGGAAAGATTTTTAAACTGTTTGCTCATTTAAATAACTTCATCGCTAGTTGCAATTATCTTAGTGAGAAAGTCATTTTTGCCTGTGTTAACTTGCACAAAACCTTAAACAAGTTCTCAGACCAAAGTGTTAAGACTCTTAACCAGAAGTTCATTCTAGTTTAGGTCACGTGTATATTAGCGGATTTGAGTTAGGATTTGTACAAGTGTGAGGCTATTAACTAGAAGCTAGTTCTAGTCTCAATCGTGAGACCCGTTATTGCAAGTGTTCGGTCGGTAGCCAAGGGCTTTCTATGGCTTTGATCACATAACCGTTCACATGGATATGAGATCGCAGACTGAAAGCTTGTTTCAGTCGTTTCTTGAGCTAATAAGGTAAATTTGTTTTAGACAAGTGTTACGTTGCTGGCTGGAAGGCAGGATAGTTAGAAGCCTGTTCTTGCCTTGGTTGCGCAACCTTTACTTAGTCATTGTAGATTTGCCTTGTGCAAGGCTGTAGAGAAGTAACGATATATATATATATATATTTTAACAAGCTAAATAAACACTCATCAACTCGAAATATCGTTAAATATTAGGTCATAACATCGTGATACGGAAATTGTGAGCCCGCGTGAGCACGTTAATTTACCAACCATGATATGACAGTCATGACGCAGGGTTATAGAGTTGGTACCCAGCTATTGATAATATTTTTTCAAGTGCTCCGCATTCCATGGGTGCATCAATTCAAACCCTTGTATTCCAAGGGTTGTAGAGTTGGTACCGAGCCACGTGTCGCGTTCTGGTTGGTAGAACTCAATTTTTTTTTAAAAACAACTAAATCCTAACTATTATTAATAAGCTAAAGAGTCCTCAAGGTTTCCAAAAAACAGATCGGAAGAGCGTATCCCCTCTCTCCCTTCCTCTCCACATCCACATGTCATGACTCTTTCTTTTCATGCTTGGCTTCTCATTAGTGAACATCAAGAACTTCAGAAAAAATAAAGGAAAATTCGTCCAAATACTTTAAAGGGAGAAAAACAACCCCTAAAACCTATCAAACACCTAGTTTTATACTTGGAAAAGGCCCTTGTCATATATAGAGAGAATCCAACTTGAAATATAGCTTTGATTAAGGTTTTGGGGACTCTTGTCAATTAGGACACTTCAAATAACCTTTGAGATGAGTAACTAATACTTTGATTCCTTTTTAGTATTCTTGAACTTTTGATAAGAAAAGAAGGGTTTTGATTGACGTTTCCATGATATGATCATAGATTGTGATGCATTGAAAAGAAAGATTATTTATTGCATTTGAATCACAAGTTGCTCTACCCGTTTTGTCTTTGCTTTGTTTTGCTTTGTTGTCATACTAAGAGTCATCTAATGATACCGAGATGGGGACGATTATTGTGGCATTTGCTTTGCTATTTGTTTGAAATTCTGGTAGGGGTCAACTGAGATTCAAATGTGGATCCACTTAAATATACACGGCCATGTTTGAATTGATATTGAATGATATAAATCTTGTACTCTAGGGTAGTAGTTTAACTAGTGATATGGTCATTTTGTGCATTTAAAAGCTTTGAGCATGCAATGGTTTTCTTGAAAACAAATCTCAAAATAAAAAGTGAATCAAAGGGGTTTGTTACTCACTGAGTACTTTGTACTCACTCCTCATTTCTACAATTTTGTAGATAAATAAAGGCATGATCTTTGGGAAGCAACCTATGAATTGAAGCATGCTCGCGAATGGGAGTAAAGTTTTGTATGTAGTGGAGACCCATCTTTGAAGCGACTAGGAATTTAATACCTTTTGTATTAAAAAGTATGCTCACGTCTCTATAGATATATTTCTATCAAATGGAAATTCACCTTTCAGTATGATAGCTTTCCAATAATTTGTCTTGACCATATTAATTTTCCTTGCTTTTATAATCAATGAAATATATCTATTAATATAACTTGTTGTGTTCTTTGCATTTTAGTGAAAAACCAAGTTTTAATGATACTCTAAAACTTAACAACTTGCTAATTTAAGTAGCAAGCTTTATAGAATGTTACACTCTATACACCTTGTTTGTTTTATATATTTCATCTCCGCTATTTGTATGAAAGCTTCTGTTATATAATTTGTTATTCTATATAAGATATTCAAGAATATTAGAAAATTAGTGGGGCGTGACTAAAATGGTATCATAGTTGGTGCCCCGGCTCAGCAAGGTAGCTGCACCAAGCCTATAGCAGTGGAGACCAAGATCTTTTTCTTAAAAATTGGGATCAAGTCCCCAAACTTCTTGATTTCTTCTATATTGACCCGAAAACCTTATTTTGTGGTCTTTTAAGTCACAGACTTTAAGTCTTTCACATAATTGGTTCTTATTTCAATTAAAGAATTTCTTTTGGCCATTTTGCA
>CAVNYN010254717.1:0-13349 GCA_963692815.1 Nyctanthes arbor-tristis | reverse complement strand
TAACCATATAAATATAATTGTTTTACTTCTTGTGATATTCATGCCTTCTATTTTTAATTGTCTATAATCTATTAGTCACCACATTCTTTTCCTGGTAATATTTTCGTCTTGAAAGTTCTATGTGAATATGGGAAAGGATTCATTTGTCATAGATATTCTCAAATAAGTTAAAAAAAAAAAGGATAAGAAACGACAAAACGAGCTATTGGTAGTTCATTTCAAAACACAGAAACAAAATATTTGAGCACGAGTCATTGTTAGAGTTTGCAGGTGCTAACTAATAGACTATAGCAAATGAGTAATGTTATATAGTAATACTAGTATCAAACACCAATTCGCATGTACTTAGAAGTGGGCATTTTTCACCGAAAAACCGACCGGGCTGAACCAAACCAGAACCGCCAGTTTTCCAGTGTTGGTCAGCCAGTTCGGTCAGTTTTTTGTCTAGGAAGAGCCGGTTCGGTTTACCGACCGGTTTTTAGTGTAAAATCAACAAAAACCGAACCCGAACAGAGCATGGCAAAACTGAATTGGAGATGAAAACCCGACCGTGTATACTGGTCTTTTAATGTTTTTAGATTAAAATAAGGGGAAAAAATAAAACTCTAAACTTCAAACGAGCTTAACTTTTGTATACGGTGTCCGATTTTCGCCCATAATATCATTTTGAAAAGCTCGAGACGAGACAGACAAGACTCACAGCTTTGCTGTGATGTATGATAGATTTTGGGTGTTTGAAGTTGTTTAGAATGTCAAAACTGTTTTTTTAATATTTTTGTCCTTTTTTCGTATTTTCATTATCTGCTTTGTAAGCCTAACCCACTAAGAATTGTTGGCCCGTCTAGTTTTACGACAAAAACAGGAGCTTTGGCATTTAATTTAAAAAAAAAAAAAGAACTAAACCGAAACCGGAGCCACCGAACCGGTTCAATGCGGTGGGAAAAATTCCGCACCGACCATGGGCGGTTTAGCCGCGGTTTTGTCGGAAAACGAACCGCCTGACCGGCTGCCCACTCCTACATGTACTTGCTTTTTACTTCATCTATTATTTAATTGCGTATATTGTTACAGACAAACTAGTGCTACATAGCATAATTTTTATAGCAAAAAGGCGTAGAAATATGTATTTATCGATAAAAGAGTGATATTATTTTGAAAATTTTAGCGAAATCAGAAAGTCGAACAAGAAAGAGTGGGTGCATATATGATTACACTTTGGATAATTTTCGTTTTCATATCTAAAGTCTTGGTAGAATGTCGATTTCATCTCGAAAGTATTCTTTCATTAAGCAGAGCATCAATTGATTAATATCAAATCATATGCATTAATCTCAACAATGTGGATGAAAGGATATAATTAAGGATCCCATTATGCGTTTGGTCACATATCAAAATCATAGTGGGGCCAAACTTCTTTTCCCTTTCTTAAAGTTTGGAGAATTCACCATGGTTTTGGATTAGGATATGCCAAATTATTATCAACACCAATGAACCATCAAGTCGCTACCTATATAGTTGGACTTGAAGGGTAAAGTCGTCTCTAACTTTCTTGAAAGTTTACCCTTTTAAGCGCATTATCATCTTATATTTGATATGTTAAATTTAATATGTTTAGGTAAAAAAAAAAAAAAAAAAGTAAAGAAAGAAAAGAGGGGAGAAAAAGAAAGAAGAAGACAAGTGTTAATTATCTTATCTAAAGCAGTCCAATTGTATGGTCGCAACAGGTGCTTGCATATGTGACATAATATATTTGTTTTAAATGAAGAAAAAAAAAAGTTAAATTTTTCCTTTTCGTGTGTTGCCCTTGATTGATTATACTTCTATACAAAGAAGCAAATATGATAGGCCTACAAATGACTTGTAAACATGGGCAAAATAAGGTTCAATCTATCAAAAGTGTTAAAGCTCGTAATTTTTGTTCGATTCATCACCTTGATCATTTATTAGTTTCAATTTTTTTTTCATTAAGGTAAAAGTTTCTGTACCTTTTTTCTCCTTTACAAACTTGCATAAGGAAATTAATAGGCGTTTTGCAAGTTCAGAGGATTGTTAAAAGTGTTGGGATATGTAAAAAGATGTAGTAATTTGGAATAATAATTCATACAATTGAGATAATAACAAAACACTATCTGTGATAGCTAGATCTATTTGAAATTTTCATATTTATAGTATGTGCACCATGAACATCCAAGCATGTAACTTTATGAGGGTCAAAAGTGTTACTTGAAAGTACTTATCGAATAAAAAATTTTCTAGTGCTTTAAGAATAATAAAAATAAAAATATCGTATGTAAACTTTATTTGTTATTGTATGCAAACTTTCCAAGCTAATGTTCAGCCCAAAGAAGCAGTGGTATATGGACTTAGAGAAGCCATGCGATGGATGACTGAAGCAAGGTACTCCAATATTATTTTTGAAATGGATGTTAAGATGGTCGCATATGCTTTGGGAAAGGAATTTAATGATCAAACCGAATTTGGGCTCATGGTTGACGATTGTAGGACGATGATGAGTATGGGTCATAATTATAAGGTTGCACATGTCAGACCAGAATCCAATGCAGTAGCGCATGTGTTGGCTTGTAGGGCAAGATCGTATAGTAACTCATGTATCTCTTTTGCTCTCATAGATTGACTTTACCCTTTGTTACATCATGATGTACTAAACGATTCGTTACTTAATGAGAACTGATCTCTTATTTTCCAACAATAAAAATAAATATCATATATCTAGTCAATAAAAAATTCACATGTAAATTTAAAGACTTCTAACATATACCAATAAAATAAGATATCAATCAATACTAGAGTTTTATTCAATAAAAAATTCACATGTAAATTTAAAGACTTCTAACATATACCAATAAAATAAGATATCAATCAAAACTAGAGTTTTATTCTCCTCCCCGCCGTCTGGCGGGATAACCCGCCAAACGGTTGGAAGGAGAAAATTTTTTATCAAAACAATCTTTTTGCGTTAAATTCAAAAGAGAAAAAGCACAAACTTCAAAACTAAGGAACCCTAAGCACTTGAAAGGAACATGAACACACTCAACGGCCAACTGATGAGGACTTTCTTGTCATTTCACTACCTCAAAGCTCCCGTTTTTCACTTTCACAGTGCCTGAGCGGTGGCAAGTAAGCAACTAGCAAAGAACCAAAATAAAGAGCTGATAAGAAGATGCTTCTGTCAGCTATATTGCCCACATTCTAGCCATATAACCCATATTCACTTCCGCTTTCTTTCTTCAGTTAAGAACCCCAAGATTTTCTATCTTTCGTCTTCTTGAAATCGGGACGATTGTGAAAAAAAAGTGGGGAAATAGATATTTTTTAGTGGTTATTTTCTTGGAAAAGATTGAGACACTTTATTGAGGAAAAGGTGTTTAGAGAAGTGGGTCGAGCTTAGAAATGGAAAATAAGCGAGATGGAGAAAGGGGTCAGAAACTGGGTTCTGTTTTGGAACCAAATGTTGAACCTTTTGTAGCTAGAAAAGGGCATGATCCAAGGGAGTTGAGATCTTGGGCGAAGAGGACTGGTTTTGTGTCAACTTTTTCTGGAGAGACTGACAGAAGTATGAGTGGGAGGGGGGATTTGAATGAGAGATGTAATAATAACGATGGTTTGACTGGCGGGATTGATTTGGAGAAGGGTAGTCTTGAGAAAAATGACCCTGTATCACCCACGATTGAGATTCATCCAATACTTGGACGGACTAGAAATAGGGGAGTCGAGATTCAGCCTGCTTCAGGCAATGGGAGAGAAAATAATGGGGTTTTGGGGGTAAGGGACGGGGCAGTGAGAGGTGAGAATGAAAGGAAGACATATGCGGTGGTGGAGCCTATTTCAAGGTCTACTACCGAGGTACAAAAAGATGGTCTAAATGGGAATGGAAATGCAGCAGTAAACAGAAATTTGGATATGAATGGGCGCGGTGTTGAGGTGAACAGGTCAATTGTGGAAGAAAAGAAAGATGATGCAAGTCTTGAAAGGGAAGTGGGAATTAATGTGTATCCAAACGGAGAGGATTCAGGTTATGGAGGGGGTTGGAATCAATCCCCAAAACTAATTTGCAGACCAAGGGATAATCCCGGTCTTGGTTAGTATGCAGTTTGTTTTTTATGTTGTTATTGCTTTGATTTATTAGTAATTTTAGTTTCCCTAACTCTTGGCCTGTGCAAGCTTGTTAATAAAATTGAGATTACCTAGCAAGCATGGTTTGTCGGCAAAAATCCTTTCCAATAGAAGAACAAAACTAAATATTAGAAGGCTTCAACTTTTTATCTTTTCCATATGCAGCAATCATGAAAACAATGCTCTGTGATGTGCTGTTTTAGTGAGCGCCTGCTATACTTTCCAGAAAATTTCACAACTGTGCTTCAATATTATATCTTCTCCAATTGAAGACATTAACAAACATAAATATCAGAAGGCTTCAATATATATCTTTTCTATCAATCTGGTTATGGCACACACCACATGAGATGAATGGCACCTCCCAGAGATGCTTGAAGATTTCATCTTTTCTAGATACAGCAAGTATAGCAATAATGCTCTGTGATATCTTGTTGTAATAAGAACCTGCTGTACCTCGCAGGAAATTTTTCATCTGTGCCGGCTAGTCTCTCTTCTTTCCTCTTCCGGTTGTTATTATCCATGTTAGGTATTTGGTGATCATTCAATTAAAGACCAGATAAACTAATGTTTTAAAACATGTTAATTTAAGTTGATCCTCTATCAATTCTACATCATGGCACTTCTATGTATTTCTTTAGTGCAAGTCTCTGATAATCCTGATGAACCCATTTTCCCCCCTTTTTAAACTGATTTTCCTTGATCTGTCAAACTGCAGTGCCTCTTTTATTGTATGGTTTGCAGCACTATTTATCCTTGGCTGGTTCACTTATTTTCCTCCCCCTGTTATTTGTACCCGCAATGGGTGGAACTGATGTAAGCACATGCTGTCAAATTTTTGCACTTTGTGATTATTACCAGATATATATGGTATATCATCTCATTCAATACCGCCCTTCCCCCGTGACAGAAAGATATTGCCACTGTAATTTCCACAATGCTGCTTGTTTCTGGCATTACCACAATAGTGCATTCATATTTTGGTACTCGGCTCCCGTTGGTTCAAGGCAGTTCTTTTGTGTATCTAGCGCCTGCACTAGCTATCATGAATTCTAGGGAGTTCCGGAATCTCAGTGAAAATGTAAGTTTATGTATTGAGAACTCTTCCTATATTTGGGAAAATAGGGGTTATCTGATATGGGATACAAACTCCAGCATACATAAATTTGACATACAACTAATAAGTGCAACCTGTTTCAAAGCTCATATTCTTTCAAATAATTGCTGAAAACGAGGGACTGAGCAGTTCTCTTTTTTTACTCTTAAGTTTTCTCTTTACTCCTCCATTCACCAAAAATTCTTTGACTCGACTTCTTATTACTAAATAGAACTATTATGAAGTTGAGAAGATTTTAACAGCACCGTAGCTTCTTGTATTTTAAATTGTGATGCATCTTTTGGTTATTTTCAGAAATTTAGACACATCATGAGGGAACTGCAAGGGGCCATAATTGTTGGTTCAATTTTCCAGAGCATCTTGGGTTTCAGTGGTTTGATGTCTCTGCTCTTAAGGTAATATATTATTCTTTTATTCGTTCTCTCAGAGGAAACGATCAGTTTCCACTGTTGGTGGCCCGGGGGTGGGAGTTTGTAACTAACTTCTAATTCTTTCTTTTAATAGTTTCTAGAAAATTTACTGTTTTTATCAGTACAACTTCTTACATGCAATTATTTAAAGAATCCATTATAGCGTGCAACTACCTGAACAAATCTGATAACATAGAAAAACATTTTTGAAGGTTCATAAACCCTGTTGTGGTTGCACCAACAATTGCCACAGTGGGTCTAGCATTTTTCAGCTACGGCTTTCCCCAAGCTGGTGCCTGTGTGGAAATAAGCCTTCCAGAGATAGTATTGGTTCTTATTTTTACCTTGGTAAGCATATTTTTTAGCAGAAAAAGATTACAGCTGTTAGATGATTGATTCAAATGTTACTCTCATTTATGGCTCAACTAGGAGACTTCACCCCGCTGAATTTTCTTGATTTTGATCTGCAGTATCTTAGAGGAATATCCATTTTTGGTCACAGAGTTTTCCGTATATATGCGGTACAAATCTCAATTTCCAATATGTTAGTGATTAGTAGTTAGACCACAGTATGCTTTATCGTGCTTTGTTCTTTTTTTATTTCTTTACTTATCATTTTTCTCAAATTTAACCATTGCAGGTCCCCTTAAGTGTTGTAATTATTTGGGCATACGCATTCTTTTTGACAGCTGGTGGGGCGTATAACTATAAAGGTTGCAGTCCAGATATACCAAGTTCCAACATCCTAATAGACAGTTGCGCAAGGCATGCATATACCATGAGGCATTGCAGGACGGATGTTTCTAATGCAATGAGGACAGCTGCATGGGTCAGGATCCCTTACCCTTTGCAATGGGGTATACCTATGTTCCGATTGAGAACTTCGATCATAATGATTATTGTGTCACTCGTTGCGTCAATGGACTCGGTTAGTAATTTTCCATTTTACGACAGGAAAACAGTATCATGCTAATGCACATTGTTGAAAAGAATTCCTCTTCTTCTCCTTCCCCCCACACTCTGCACATTCTCACAGTTGTGCAGCATTCTTCTGGCAGAAAAGGATAACACACTCAGGATGAGGAGATTATTCTTTTGTTTTTGTAAAAAATATTCTAACCAGATTGACTATTGAAAGTCAGAGATCTAGTATTTTAAATGAAGTAATATGGCATAGAACAATGGAAGGGAAAAGTATTTGTGTATGAAGAAATATTTATCACTTTCTCTTTTGGATATATTTAAGAAAGGATTGACTAACAGTGTTTGAACATTTATTATTGATTAGGTTTTGATTATAAAGACAAGTCAATTGTTCCCATTTTAAGGAAAAATGTTGACATAATATTAAGTCAAGAGTGCAGCTAAGAGCCTAAGGCATTGCCCACAAGGGAATATTTATATATAGATGCACATACAGACCCACTTTTATTTCCTGTTTGACAAATTAACATGCATTTTGAAGTTTATATCTGGATTTTCAAAGATATGCCACGCCTTTCAAAGAGTGGGGGATTATCTTCCTTGCCTTTTGTTCCCAAAATCTCCTGTCGCCATTTTTGACCATGCGGTTAAAATATTTGAAATTTTAATGACTGATGGTTTGTATAATTCTGAAAATGACTGGGAACACATGTACTCTGGTTAAAATTGATCTTTGAATTGACCGATGCTAAATTGCACAAGCAGGTTGGTACGTATCATTCTGCATCTATGAGAATTAATTTGAAGGCTCCAACACCTGGCATTGTCAGTCGAGGAATTGGTTTGGAAGGTTTTTGCAGTGTACTGGCTGGACTTTGGGGCTCGGGAACAGGGTCAACAACCTTGACAGAGAATGTACATACGATTGATGTCACTAAGATGGCAAGCCGCAGAGTCGTGGAGGCTGGAGCAGTTTTCTTGATTCTTTTCTCATTCATCGGTATATTAATCTTCGCATCCTTGTTACAAAATTTGGTTTTCTTACACAGTTTTACTTCTGCAGAGTTCCATTAAATTAAGTGCTTGCATTCATTAGTTTTCTTGATGTTTAAACTGCAATGCTTTTCATCCTTTTGAGATTGCACGAGATTTTTGTTCTACTAATACGTGCATCTTTGGAAGGCAATCAAAATTTATCTTTATTCGGATAAAGTATAAATTAGCAGAAAAACGAGTAAAGCATTTATTGCAATGGACAGTCAATTTCTCTCTTTTTATATGTGCACCATTCCTTTATATAGCATTTTTAGCAGCAAGAATTGGATGGCATTGGACAATGCTAAGAAAGAAAAAGCTAAAATCTCATTTGTGATACTGTTTCGTCCCCTCTAATATCATGTCAAACATCCACTTATTCATTCTGTACGATCCCAACAAGCTTGGCACGACTATGAATGTGTAATTTGACTTCTCGGCTTGTATTTGATGTAGGTAAAGTGGGGGCTATTCTTGCTACAATTCCACAAGCTTTAGCTGCTGCTGTATTATGCTTCATGTGGGCTCTGACTGTTGCGCTAGGTCTCTCAACTCTGCAGCATACTCAAACAGCAAGTTTCAGAAACATTACAATAGTTGGGGTCTCACTGTTCCTCGGTTTATCCATCCCTGCATATTTTCAGCAGTATCAACCTGAGTCCAGCTTAATTCTTCCCGGTTATCTCATTCCCTATTCAGCAGCTTCCGATGGACCAGCCCACACTGGCAGTAAAGATGTAAGCCGCCAATCTCAGTATATTTCCTTCTTCCACATTTTTTTGTTGATCTTGAAGCCCATGATCTGGTTGACTTTAAAGCAAAACGTGGAAATAGTTGCTTATTTTGAGAGTATGTTAGATGTTGCATTGAAAAAAGGAACTTTTGCTTATTTCCTGAATTTAACCAAGGAAGGTTGATATCTGTTCCTATGTCTATTGCTTTCAGCTTGATTTTGCTGTAAATGCACTTCTGTCACTGAACATGGTGGTGGCCTTCTTGATTGCGTTTTTACTAGACAACACTGTTCCAGGTAGCAGGGAACAAAGAGGGGTTTATGTATGGTCAGGTAAAGAAGAAATAATAACAGATCCATCTTCCCTTTCGGACTATGCCCTGCCACCCCGAGTTGCAAGGGGTTTCTGTTGGGCGAAATGCTTGGGTGTATAGTTATGAAGAATAGCATCTAGATTATACTTGGAAGACTAGCAATCTAGATTATACTTGGAAGTGTAGCAGCAGTATATATAAAATTTATTTGTTTTTAATTGTAATATATTAAACAGAACTCAAGTTTCTTGTTTTGGCAGTAAACGAGATACTGAAACGGGGATGATCCCATAATATATTTCATCAATTGTCAATTCATTTATGTTGTTGTGTCTTCTGTTCTTCAGTGTTTATTAAAGGGCTCTCAGCTTCTTCTCAAACAAATTACAGGGAGTTTCGAATTGCATTCACAAAAATGATGCATCTATTGACATAACAGAAGAAGAAATGCTGTTATAACTTATAATGTCTCAATTTTGTCTTCCACCAAACATTTTAAGGGTAAGATCTACCAGTATCAGATGGGCACTAGTCGCCCTCCTTGGAGGACTTTTGTAGCAGATGAGAGATCAGTTGAAGGGGGCTACTTCGGGTAATAGCCTGGTACACTGCTGGCTAAAGGAAGCCTTGTAGATTTCCTTCAACACGTTCAAGAAGTATCGCCTTAGTAAAATGGCTGCTTCATAAGGAAACACTACTCCGGTGATTGGAAGTTGTAATTTCGAAAAGTCTTAAACAAGTGAGAAAAATAACTACAAGACTATTTCGAGGATGATGTTTATATTTGCATAAAAAGTGTCATAGAGAATATATGCGGATGAACCAAACACTGGTAGATGCCTATTCGTGCAATTTCACCACGAATTCCTCCAATCCAACAAATCTGTCCCGCCTCATTAACTTTAATACTTCTAGTTCTTGTAGGTGGTGTGATAAGCATCCTGGAATTTGATGCTATGGGATGAAAGAAGTAATTTTACTGTAAAAATAAATAATAATAATCTGTTATGTGAAATTTTCTAGCTTCAAATAATTTAATAAGTAAAATTAAATCGATGCTGCAATAACAACATGGGGGTGTAGCTCATATGGTAGAGCGCTCGCTTCGCATGCGAGAGGCACGGGGTTCGATTCCCCGCACCTCCAGTTTATTATTTTTATTTTTCCTTTTATTATTTTTATTATTATTATGTGGACGCGACTCTTTGGGGCCTCCCAGGCGAAGCTTTGGCTTCCCAATCTCTCCAAACACGATTCTAATCCGCAAGATAACACTGATATACATCAAACACATACTGCAAATCTTCATGCCAAGAGGAGGAAGGAAAACAAAGCTTATTCAAATTTCTTCCCGATCTGAATTACATACAAATTCATGGGAAACCTATTCTCATGTTGCAGAACGTGAAACAATACTCCGATGGTTTTCAAGAAATTTTACGAAATTATCTATGTAACCATCATGTAATTTCTCGTCTCCAAATATTGCACTCAATTCTTGAGCTTTTCCTCTGAATTTCTTCCCTTCTTCCCCCATTACCAGCTTTACCGACTCCGACACCGAATTCTTCGTATATGATCCATCTTCCTCGTTTCGTGGAATCTCTACCCCGATCTGCTTGTCTTCAATAATCCGAGCATTCAGACCCTGATCTACAAGAAAAGGCAAGGCAATCAACGGGTGACCAAATGTAATTCCCTCGACAATGGAACTCCAACCACAGTGAGTCAAGAATGCACCCACTGAGTCATGACTCAGTATCTTCCACTGAGGTGCCCAGCTTCTCCACACCAAGCCCCGACCCTTTACTCTCTCCTCGTACCCTTCAGGTAAGGCCACCGAGTAGGACTCGCCCGACCCGGATGGTTTCCTGAGTACCCAAAAGAATGGTACTCCAGATAACTCCAATCCAAGAGCTAACTCGTCCAGTTGTTCTTGACTTGGTGTCACCTCACTCCCCAAGGCTATGTAAACAACTGACTGTTTATTTTGATTATCAAGCCATGTTTTGATTGAAATCCATGACTGAGACTGGTTATCGTTGTCGTTTTCTTCCACTTGTGGTGGCATTAAACCTACTGGAATCACTGGCCTCTGGTGAATCTCTTCCAGTACTTTTAGCCACTCCGGTTCAAACTCGTTACAGTGTCTTATAAAAATAGCATCGGACCCTTCAATTATCTTCCCACCCCGATACATATCTGTAAATCCCGAGTTGTTGCTATGAACTGAAGCGACAATCCAGTTAGCTTCATACCTTCGATATGCCACTTTGGTCTCAAATTTGACCCACTTTGGCGGAACCATGAAATCTTCTGCTTTTGTCCTTTCATCATTGCCTTTTGTCATGGTCTCTAACGTTCCACAGTAAGCTAGAAACCATGCGTTGATAATCATGAAAAAGGCACTACGTATCCCGAGTCTTGCTGCAACTGGAGGCAACCAGTGTTGAGAAAAGTCCAAGATGATCCAGTCAATTGGAACCGATCTCCAAGAAACGGGTCAACTCGGTTTCCATCCCATCAAATGCTATCTTCAAAAGATCCATATCTTCAGGCCTGATATCCATGGTTGCCTCTGCAGATTCAGGGAGCCCTTCAACCTTAGGTAGTGGGATCGTGACGAGGGATATGGAAGAAGCCAAATGGGGAGGAATTTCTGGGAGGCGAGCTATATTCCTTGGGGTGGAAACAAATGAGATTCTGTGACCCTTTTCAGCTATGAATTTGGACAGCTCAAAGTATGGGATTATATGCCCAAAAGCCAGCCATGGAAACATCACAACATGCAATTTGAAAGTCTCGGCCATAGATCTGAACTCCTCTGTTGCAGGTTTATCCAAGGGTTTGAAAGATTGCTTGTTGTTGAGTGAGCGGTGGAGCTTAAACGCAAGAATATATTTTAATTTAAGCTGGATGAAAAGAAGTGTAGGAGAAAAAAATATATGAAAAAGTGAAAAGGAAAAGAAATTGATAGAAATTTAAAAAAAAATAATAATAAAATAATAGTGAAGAAGGTAAAAATAGAGATATAATTTTAGACTTTATATATGACACGAATTAGAAAATATGATGATAAAATAGTGTGAATTAGAGAAAAATAATTAAAAAAAGAAATTAAAATAAAATAGAGGACATATAATAAGTTTGTTTGATTATTATTATTCTTCAAAATAACTGAATTGACATTTAATTTGAGAACTATTTAATTATAATTATATATTTCAAATTTTTTATATTTTTAATATACATTTTACTTTTCTCCTTATTATAATTTTCTTAAATTACAAACAAATAATGAGAATCAAACAAGCTCACGTCCATTTCATTTTTTTTTTCTTGGTGTCTCTCTACCTTCACCTTCTACATTCAATCAAAATAATACAACGAGGGAGCCCCACTAAGAGTAGACTTGTTCATCACCACATCATTTTTTTATCAAAAGCAGCCACAGTACAAAAGCCACGTGAACATGATAAATGACTAAAATTTATGAGACAATATTGTGACCGGTTGGCTTGACTAGTTTCTATAAAAAATTTAATATTGCGCCGATCAAAAATTTTCTCTTGATGGATAGTAGCGCTGAAAGGACATAAATTTCCTTTATTCAGTATTCAACATTGATGCTTCATGATTGAAGTCAAAAGAGAGCATCAACGACTTTATTGGTCATGAAGCAATACTTGTGACATATTATGAGCTTTTTGGGCTCTCCAGAAATTTAATGAAATTTTCTCTGTACCTAGTGTGTAATTTTCTGTCTCCAAATATTGCACTTAGCTCTTGAGCTCTCTCCCGAAATTTCTTCCCCTCGTTTCCGACCATTACCAACTTTATTGAGTCCGAGACCGAGTCCTTAGTGTAAGTTCCATCTTCTTCATTTCTCGGAATTTCTACTCCAATTTGCTTATCAGCAATGACTCTAGCATTCAGACCTTGGTCTACAAGAAAGGGTAAGGCAATCAAAGGGTGACCAAATGTGATTCCTGTTGAGTTTGTTGTCAAAAATAATTTAAAGTTGACAAGGAAAAGGAAAGGGAAAGAAGAAGAATCCTAGGAGGAAAAGGAATCCAAATCATAGAAGGATTGTCTTGTCTTCCAAGGAAACGAAGCCTATAAATAGAGATGTTTTCTTCTTCTTTTATACACAAGTGGTACAAGCGAGTTGAGAGAAAAATTAGTGAGTCTAGCACCTTGAAGAATTTTCTTGTAACTCTTCGTGGTTTGTTCGAAGGGTAGAAAATTAGGTGTGGTAAAACTCGGGGTGATTTTCTCGGTGTCACTTGGGTCGGGTCAGAGAGTCTTGTGAAGAAAAATAGTAGCCTAGCGTCTTGGGATTTTTTGTGTTGTTTGCTTGTTAGGCAAATGGTAGAAATTGGTAGATGCGGCAAAGTTTGGTATATTTTTCTTGTTGTACTTGGGGAATGGGTTTTGGCGAGTAAAAATTCTGTATGGTTGTAGCGACTTTAATCATATAGTGGAAAGCTTTAACAGTCCGTTAAATTCGTCTTCGTCTTTTATTTTTCTTGTCTCAATTAAATTCCTTGAACAACAGTCCTGCGGGTGTAATCGGGGAATTTACATTAATTCCCAACAATTCCCTCTACACATGAGCCCCAACCACAGTGAGTCACGAACGCACCCACCGAGTCATGGCTCAGTATCTTCAGCTGAGGTGC
>CAVNYN010254712.1:0-87679 GCA_963692815.1 Nyctanthes arbor-tristis | reverse complement strand
GGGGTCAAAAGGGGATGGCCTTCCCCATAGGTTGTCCGCTACCTTCCCTTTGGATGATTTCTATTCGAGGTCGCTCAGCTATTTCCTCAGCTCGTCCAACTCGTAGATCTGCTGAGGAGCTGGTCGTTGGCCTCGTAGTGTCTCTGGATGTGAGCTGAAAGTATGATTGTCATGGTTTGTGGGCGCAGGACTTCACCTCCTCTGTCTTCGTTGGCTCGATCGCATAGGTTCGGCGACCTTGGACGCTTGGGACCTTGCTGAGGGTCGGGCCCTAGCCTGGTAAACAAGCTACTTCTGACTATATTTCTCGCAGGAGGTGGTGCAGCTCTCGTGTTGGGAGCGGGCTGACCGGAGTTTTGGGTAGGAGTGAAACTTAGCCTCCTTCTGACATGTTCCCTTTGAAGGTTAGCCCTTGCTGGAGACCTTTCAACGTTTTCAACACGCCAAGAAGAGTTGCCACGAGAGGAGGATCCCGTTGTGTGCTGTTGAGAAGTTGGCGGATTATGCTGTTGCAACTGCCAGACTTCTCCGACGAGGGCTTTCACCTGTCGCCGAAGAGTTTCTATCTCTGTTGTAGCTGCCGGTCGTGAGAGGCCGGCACTGGCAGTGGCCCGGTTTTTTCTGAACCCATGGGGTTGTCCGACATCACTAGTTCTTATCTTTTGACTCTCAGAGCGTCTTCCACTCATGTCCTTTTGATGGAAGTTAGATTTCGCTGGATGTTTGCTTTACACAACTTTTTGTAAGTTTCACACAGATGGCGCCAATTTGTTGATGCCAAATTTAGCTTTCGACTCAACAAACAAGATTTGTATTCGCGGGAAGTTTGTATTTGAGTCGATATGAGCAATCAATGCAGAAAAGACAAGGAATGTTTTTAACATTTGTAATAAATGGAAGATTATAAATGCCTAAAGACAAGAAGAATGAGGTTTGGGTGTCGAACCCTTTCTCTCTTCTGTTCGACCCTATTTATAGTATACATTTACTTGTTTGCATGGAATAATGATTGCATGTATTTAATGCATGACCCACCAAGATGACGTAAGTGTCAAATCGGTAGGGGTTAATCCTTCACTTTTTTGACTAATGGTTGTTTAAGTCATGCATAGGGCAGGTAACCACCGTCTCGCATTTAATACTGGCGTCCCATCAGCCGTATGTGATAAGATTTCCCACGCGGGTTCCCATGTTGCTATCCAGTGGGCTAGCTCGTTAGGTCGTGGCGCTACGTCGGGGCGTTACGAGCTCGCTGTCTTGGCGCCCAGATGCCTGGGAACGTAAAAGCGCTTGGAGAAGATGTTCGCCGTCAGGTCGCTGAATCAAATCTGTAGGTTTTCTGGTCGTCAGGTTGCCAGGCCGTTGGGTTAGGTGAGGCGCTTAAGGCCTGTTTTCAAGACCCTGTACCTGTTAACCTTTGTTGACTTTTGACCCTCGCTGACTCTTGCGACCTGGTGGCTACATATATATATACATATATATATATAATGAGATATATAGAAGTCGATTCAACTCTGAAAAAGCCGATAGTTTAAATGATTAATGTACTCAAATATTGATTTGACACGGATGAAATGTTTTTAAGCTAATATAGAAATCAAACTAACAATAGAATTAATATTGTCACGTATTGACGTATATAAAGTCTGTGCCATGTAAAGTTTACCATGAAAGAACAAACAAAATAAAATTAGACAATTTAATATTCATCTGAATGAATAATTTTTTTTTGTTTTTGATAATTATTAAATTAGATGTTAAAAAATTGTCTCATTCCAAATCCCGGTGACTCTAAATCAATCAAGTCGACAATAACTCTGATAATTAAACGCTCCAATGACAAATCAAATGCTTTAGAAAGTAGCAAATACACAACCAATTATGCATTAGTCCAACATGAAAAGTTGAAAAAAATACACAAAACAACATTCACCCAAAGTTACAATGCGTCCATATTTAATTTAATGCACATAAATGAGAATTAAGACAATTCCTTTAAAAACAAAATATATTATTTTATTTGCAATTTAAAAAAAATGTTGATTGATTAATGTTTCTAAATTAATAAAAAATCAAAGACTCGAATAAATTATTTACAATTTAATATTTAAATTCATTATTTATAAAGAAAATCGTCATTGTAAAGTTGGACTTCAAGTCTGATTATTATTTTTTTTTTGTCTTTACAAACGTTTTTTTAAAATAAAATTAATTTACATTAACTTCAAAATATTAATATTCAATTAAAAGTAAGTTTTGCAACTAATGAAGAAAGTTTGCTAAAATCTAGCATTTAAACAAAGGTTTAGCACACAGACACAATAAGCAGCCCACGTGCAGTCAAAATAAAATGGTTGAACATATTCATCACATTTGTGTATTGAGATAAAAAAAATACAAAGTGACATCGACCAATTTTCCATTTATAAATAATATGTCCTCAAAAAGAAATCATTAGACAGATCAATACATATGGAAAACATATGAAGTTGAAAAAACTTTTGCAGTGGAGAAGTATTACATAAATCATACAAAGTTTAATCTGGAACTCAATTACATGAAATATTAATTGTCACAATTAGTCTTGCGAAAATATTTAAAAACTATTTAAAAAAAAGAAAAAAGAAAAAACCCTAATTCACGACCCAATGCACGGATGAAGAATTTGGTATTTTTATACAGTGATTGATATGTCACAATCTGCCTTTTTTCTTTCATGCATCGTTGATTTGAATTAAAAGAGAATAATATAATAACATTTGAGATTGAGGATGAAACAATGAAATAATAATAATAATAACAACAACAACAACAACAACAACAACAACAATAACATGGTTACCTTCAAAATTTCCATTAGTTAGCAATAAATAATCATAAGAGTCAAAGCCAAACTAATTTATTTTGATTGCATTCATATTGCATTAAAAACATATAAACTATAGTTAGGACGAGTGTAGAAATTAATGAAAAAGTTTAGACACCACCTAAAAAAAATAGTTCAAGGACTGAGGCCGGATGTCGACTCCAAATGAAGTTCCGCAGCCGGTGAACTACGTAAGGCTGGTGAAGATTGAATGACTATAATATCATGTGCAGGGCCGTCAGAAATAATTTTAATAGTTTGAAGAAACAAATTAAATATTTGGGTGAATTTTTTGGCATGAGAAAAATGACTGAAATTTTGTCTGATGTTGGGTGATGAGTTGATGATGAAATAGGTCAAAACTTAATACAAGGTATGAAATGAAAAAGTTGGCTGAAAATGGTAAAAAGGCTAGGTAAGGTTAGTTGCATAATTTAGGGTTTTTTTAATGATTAAGCTGTGAGCAATAGTTACACCAAATGGAGGAAAAAATACCATTAATTGGGTTAGTTTGCAATTATCATTACAATTATCATTAAAGAATTGGATGAAAATATATGGGAAATTTATTCCGATAAGGTTGATTGTTTGATTTAGTATTCAAATTCTATAGCAATTGGAAGTTGCCTTTAATAGAGATGTATATATATATATAGAAACCTAAAGATTTTGAATTCATGATTTATGATTATCTCTTCATATGTTAAATTATCTATATATAAATCTTGAAAATAATAAAAAGATAAAAAAATCAATCAAGGGCTAAGATTAAGAGGTAAACCAATGTCCAAGATGCAAATGTCGGAAAGAAAGTGATTTTGGGCGGGAAAATAGAAAAATGAAACTGTATTTCTTTTAAGTATATATAGATTTAATGATTAAGCCGTGAGCAATAGTTAGAGCAAATGGAGGAAAAATACCATTAATTGGGTTAGTTAGCAATTATCATTAAAAAATTGGATGAAAATGGGAAATCTATTCCAATAAGGTTGATTGTTTGATTTAGTGTTCAAATTCCATAGCAATTGAAAGTTACCTTTGATAGAGGGATATGCATATAGAAACCTAAAGATTTTGAATTCATGATTTATGGTTAACTCTTCATATATTAAATTATCTATATATAATTCTTGAAAATAATAAAAAGATTAAAAAAATTAATCAAGGGTTAAGATTAAAAGGTAAACCAATGACCAAGATGCAAATGCCGAATTTAGAAAGTGATTTTGGGCGGGAAAATAGAAAAAGGAAAGTGTATTGCTTTTAAGTATATATAGATATAGATAGATATAGATATAGATTGCTTTCTATGGACTTAGTCTATCTTTGTGCATCACCAGTAGATGTCTTATCTTGAGCCATATCTCCACAAAATTGACATGCAGTGAGACGCAAGGGACAATATTAAGACTTAAACAGTATTAAGGTTTTAGACTTCTTGCTTCTTTATGCACTATTCACCTCTATCCAATGTATATATTGAATAAAACATCTTATTAATTAATTCAGTTTAACAAAGTAGTTTAAATACCGTATACGTGAAAAGAGTTATACATCCAATTTAACAAATTAGTTTTCAGAAAATATCGTATACATGAAAGGAAAATTGTAGTAAAAAGTACAATGAATTTTACATTAGTCAATCTGACCTATGTAATTGATTATTTAATAATTTTACTCATTGTTAATGCAATAATCATTTTATGAACAAAGACAAAAGCAATAATATGAGAATATTAAAACATGAAGGTAAGAAATAAGAATTCGATGCTGCTAAGGAAATATTTTGATCTGATCTATATTGTTAAATGCAAATAATATTTTTGCAAACTAAATGCAAATAATATTGAATCTAGAAATATGAATTCGATGCTGCTAAGGAAATTTTTTGATCTGATTTATATTGTTAAATGCAAATAATATTTTTGCAAACTAAATGCAAATAATATTGAATCTAGATTGATATATATTATCCATTTTGATGTAATTCAAATTCATTAGGCAAATATGAGATATATCTAACCAAAATGTAGTATGTAGATAGAGTTTTAAAATAAAAAATTTAAATTAAATGATTAAAAGAAAAAGTATAATAATTGAATAATGACGTCAAAAAATTTGTTTTCTAAAAAAACCAGACAATAAGCGGGAAAATTGTTCCTAACTATGCCCGACAACTTCAATTATGCCTACCAAACTATGCTTTAATATATATATATATATATATTATAAATATAAATTGTTTCAAGGAAAGTTTCACAGTATATTAGTTTCTTCATAATAATTGATTAATAAGAATGTAATAAATAGAGTGTAATATTTTAGTTTCATAATATTTTAATATATTGTTATTAATCAATAGAATGCAATAAATGTGGTGTAATAAAAAAGAAAGGGCAAATTGGAAATTAAAAGAAAATAATATGTGAAAAGGTAGAATCCAAATGTTTTACAATGATTCCACTTTTTATATATTACTGATATACATTAATTAATGACAAGACCCATATGGCTAATGTCATCCTAATCAACTCTTAAACCCTTAGTCAAAAGTTCGATTCCCCTCCCATACGATCCCTTTGTAATATGAAAAAAATATACATTAATTAATTAATATTAATATTACTAGTAAGAGTCTGTGTACAATGAGTTTTTCTAAAGAAGCGACATGTGTTCCTTATTAAAGAGCCCACAATTATAGATATATCGACGATTTTCACTCTCATTGTTTTCTTAAATAATTCAATGTACAACTGATGGATGACAGTAATTTCTTATTAATATTTGTTGTTTGCCATTTTCATCTTCTTGGTACAATGCAATTTGTCATCACAGAAGTCAAAGTATTTAAGAGAAAATATAATCAAAACTAAAAATCATATGTATAGCAATTAAAGTTTATATTTGTTGAAGCACCAATTAAGATGAAATCGTGGTGGTAGCAATCTACCTCCTGCAACTAATAAGGGATGAAAAACTAGTTATGATTTTAGCCATATTTTTTAATACAAGTTACTATTTTATTATTAATTAAGGACATTGTAATTTAAGAATTTATATGTTGTGTTGTATAGTTATATATACAACTCATATAAAAATTATTTTTTAAGCCCCACACACCCAGTTTTCTATGGAGCCATATAAGGCTCCAACGCCCTGCTACAAGTAAAAAAAATCCACATATATGAAATCACATGTGATTTTATGACTTGAATGTCTTTAATTGCTTGCCGGGCTCCATATAGGGCAGAAATCATCATAACATTGTTTTTTTCACATGAAACTAATATCGGTTTCATATGTAGACTCTAGCACCATGTGAGAGTGTCTCACGCTCCTGATTATTTTTACCATATATGGAGCCCGATCTAACTCCATAGAAAAAGTGCCAAATACATACACGGGCAATATAACTGTCAAACACACACACACAGACACAGAGGAAAGGAGGGGGGAAATTTTCGTTTTGCTCAAAAGTGAGTTAAGTAGCAAAATAACTTCCTCCTCCTACACATCTGACATCTTTTATTTTCCACCTATAAAAATGGCAATAAAAATTTATATTAAATCATGTCAGAGAAGTACGCTTAAGTGATCCTGAAGGACTTCCCTCCCCACACACAGACAAGCATACTTCCCTTGGGTTTCTTAAATTTGAACTGAGCAAAGTATTTCTCTGTTTGCTGATTTCGAGAACATCTGGACTAGCCTTGCAGCTGGCAAGGTTCTTAGAGAGAAAGCAACGACATCTGTGCTACACACTCTTGAGGATTTGCCTGAGACAACAGCGGAAATTCAAAACTCAAGTCAAGGATCTCCCAGACCTGGAATGTTCCTCCTTCAAGAAACTATCAAGTTTGAGCTTTTACTGACAAATTCATCTATGCAGTAAATTTCTTCTTCGATGCCCCAAGTATAACAAAAATAACAATATTTCGACAATATGGAATGCTTTGATATAAGAAGCTCCCGACAAGAGAATGGCAGTAGAAGGCAAACTTCAGCATACAGATTCTGGAGAGGCTCAGAGAGCATATCCTCTAAAAATGCGTAGCTCTACCCACTCAAGTGCTTCAGAATTCAGATGCATAATAAGTAAAGGAACAGTTGGTGGAACTGAACTGTACTAAGTGGATGTATCAGTTATCCAAGTCTTTCCTGTGTACGTTGTTGTCTCTTAGGTCGGGAGGAAAACAAGGTAACAGAAGCAGTATAAGCCATCACGAGAGGAGAGCATCATTGTTTCTGTAAAAGAAACTACTGGTACCTTATATGATTGGATTTGATAAAAACAAACAATATCACCAAATTAAACTGAATTCACGCTGGAATATGTCCGTTTGCAAACATCATTATGTAGGCGGAATTCATAGCAATTATGCAATTTGATCATATTATGTATGTACTTTCCATACCTCCAACACTACTTGAGCTGCATGGTCAAACGATTTACAAAGAATCTCATAGCTCTTCTGTAGTCCTAACTGCAGAAACAAAAATAATAGGCAAAATCTATCTTGAAATGCAACATAAAACAAAGAGTAACTCAGAGAAATCAAGATATATGGCAGGTGAAAAAATGTTTTTTGAATAAACATATGAACTGTTATTTACCAATGGATCAACTCTTGATGGTGAAATTGCGGATACAGTGTACCTGCAGAATGTCGATGTTCATGCTAGAATAACTGAGGAACTATTGCATAAAGGGTAACAATGTGAAAAAATAGTGAAGCTGTAGCTGAACATCGCATTTCATTTCTGGAAATGTCATCTTACTTCATGCTACACCATAGTTTGACAGTGACAATCACATGCATTGTTCATTTGTATCTATAATTTCTACTCAGCTTGCGATTTGCAGGAAGCATGAAGATATTGATGGAAAATCATTTGCATGATTCTTTCCCTTGAGCCATAAAATTCTTTAGGAAACATGTATAACTTATTGACTTGCTAGGTGACGTACTAATCACCATACTGAACTGTTAAGGTTATATTCAATCAAACTTATGGTGTTATTTTGTCCCATTCGTGGTATGAGAATCTTCCATGGAAAAAGTTGCACAAACATTGAATCCCCAGTGACTCAGTCAGGGTAGATGCTAGATAGCCAGACATTTTAGTGATGAGGCTTCTTTATGCTTCAAAATAATTAGAGTATCAGAATTCAAGTTTCTTTTCTATCATTCCTCATCTGTAATTAATACATTATTTGAAAGATGAGTGTCGTTAATTTTGGGACCTTTTTTGATACTTATCGTCCCCGTGTTAAAATCACATCTGGCTTGATTGTGCGCCAAAATTTATACAGCTGAATAAATATACTG
This sequence comes from Nyctanthes arbor-tristis, assembly GCA_963692815.1. Taxonomy (NCBI): domain Eukaryota; kingdom Viridiplantae; phylum Streptophyta; class Magnoliopsida; order Lamiales; family Oleaceae; genus Nyctanthes; species Nyctanthes arbor-tristis. The sequence goes on along the minus strand of CAVNYN010254712.1, from coordinate 79,483 downwards.
TCACCTTAGTCGCCAGTGGCATATATTGTCTTCAATGGTTTACCAACAGGTATAATAGAAATCAAGAAACTTTACACTTCAACATTCTGATAATGGAAAACCGTTAAGAGACTAACAAAATCTGATACTCCCTCCATCCCACAACAATAGGCTTGTATTCTATTTTCGTCCTTCTCACAATGATAGGCCACTTTCCTTTTAAATTGTAGTTGAAATATTGAGATCGGAAGAGCACACGATTTAATGTGCATTGTTATCAACAAAATAAAATTATTAAAAGAGAAATGACTACTAAATTAAAGGGTATATTCCGAAAATGTTCTTTAAATTTTACTTTTCCAACAACATTAATTGAACTTTACTTATGAAAATGGAAATAGACCTCTCTTTGTGTGACGCAGGGGGTATATACCTCAGGAGAGAAGGAGTGCAGATTTTCAAGGATAGAATGCAGTTGATTCTTTTTCAAATCTGATCAATCTATCCATGCGGCTACTAAAAGTCAAAATTTTAAGAATGGACAAAAATTATAAGCCTACTCTCAAACAAGTGGAATGGCACCAATTGATGATAAAGAAGGTAAAGACATACTCAAAAGTGGCAACCTAATTGGCTAAAGCCCAAGAGATACTCATTCATGAGACCAATGCAATTCTAGCCAAACAAGTTCAGAGGAGAGGTGGACCAAATTTGGAACACAGCTGCAGCAGATTTGGTTTCCTTTTTAGTTTTAACGATCTCTCACTTGGAGATACCCTGTAAAATGGAATGACACAATAAAAGCTCGTGTATCTTACATTTGTTTTTAGGGAATGAGGTTTAACTTGTTTTGCTGTTAAATATTTGGATAACATTGTAAGGAAGTAAAGCACCCCATCGTGCTTTAGAACTGGTTATGATTGACCGTATATAACTATCAAAATGGCTAGTGATTGTGATGCCTTTTCATGCCCAAGAATAAATGATTGATAATACATAATCCAAAAGTAATCAGCCAACTCTGAAGTTCAATTAAGTAGTTAAGCAACTCACTTTAGTTTATGCAAGTAAAAGTCCATGGCTAACGAATTTGCTTTCTGAACTGTTAGAACCACAGCTCCCATTCTACTCTGCAAAGAATGTTAAATAAAATAAATAAATTAATAAATAAAAACAAGTAAATTAATCCTTTATTATGTCAGGGCCATTAAAATCTATCAAGACCAAAAAAAGAGTTAAATTATGCTGCAGCAATATGCCAAATCAGTGAGCAAAAGATCCATGTCAGTAGAATCAAGTACAAGATATCAGAATAATAGAAATATGGGATAATTAGAAAAAATAATATTAATGCAAATTTTCTTGTCAAATGATTTGATTCCGTCGACTACATAGATCAGAATTTATAGGTAAAAATGTCCAATTACAGAATGGAAAAATATATAATAGAACGTATGTACCTTGCGAGCAATAAGCTCAACTAATTGCATTAAAAATTTTCCTAGTCCCTTCCCTTGAATACGGGGTTCAAGCTGTAGCTCATAAACATAAAGAACAGGTACTTCTTCCTCTAGGATGAATCTATAATGGACGAAACCAACAATTGGGTTACAAGTAAATTTCCTTTCATTGCACATCGATTCAGACTCTCTGTCACCATCCTGATTTTGAACTTCATGCACAAATATATAACGAGCTTCCACAGCTACCATTTCCCTACGCTTCACCTTTTCTTCTGCTGGCCAATCGGGTCCATAGGGTGCCTCCATATTTAACTTCAATAATGAAATCAAAATATATATGAGAGGAGAGCAAAATACTGCATTATTATCATTTTTACGTTAAGAACAGATACAAGAAGCAGTTACAAGTTAACTACTACCACCTTAAGAAGGTTTTGAATGTACTTTTTGGTGCTTGATGATAGCTTATCTCCACTTCCAGACTCCAAATATATGTAAAAGCCTGACAATGAAAAGACCAAAGAGAAGATATGCTCTGTTTTAGTTTAGTTTTATTTACTATTTTATTTATTTATTTATTTTATTATTTTTTTGTAAGCGAAAAAATAGGGGTATAAAGCATTGCAATCAATTTTGAAGATTCCAATAAAGAATAAGAAAAATTCTACGAATAACAGGACCAAATTAGAAAATTAGGACACTTGCGCAAACTTCCTACAAGACTCTAACCTAGGATCTTGCAGGTCTAAGCTCCTGAGTCACACCATTTAAGCTAGATCCCATCAGCAAGAATTAAAAATATATAAACATACAAAAGAGATCGGAAAAAAATGGTAAGAATATTAAAATATTTTCTACAAAAGTACACACCTAAACCAGAATATTCCTGAAATAGTCCACTTGAAGATAATTGTAGACACATAATTGCAGCAAAACAAGAAAAGGTAGAATAAGATATGAGGATTTTCACAAGTTGATTACACAGCATCCATTGAGGTTAAATTTCAGTTCAGAACCAATTGAACATGGTTGGCATTCACTGAACGAGGCTAGATGTAATTGTTTAAGAGAAGTGATCTAAGTGTATTAAAGGTAAAATTACTAGTTTTAACTTTTAATTTAACCATAAAGTTAGGGAAAGTAGACAACTTAAAACCACTTGGCATTAGATATTTTTAATAGGAATTTGAGCCTAGCAAAGACGAAAAAGAGGATACATTAAGCTTGATAGCGACGATGTTAAATTAGTTTAATTTGTAATTTAAACAATACCCAGATCAAGAACAAAACAAGCTTTCTAAGGTCAAAATATCATAATTTTCATCCTCAATCAGCTATAACTTCTCAAACCCGTATCACCACTAATGTTGAACAATTCTCTGCAATGCTTGTACTAACGTACTCTTTCAACAGAAATCTAGATGTTTCCCGCACTCATAAACTTAATCGATCATGTATTCATGAAATACCGAATATTGCTCAGATACTCAAAATCAAATTGAACGATCGAATAATCGCTCATACTCGTGAATGAATTAAATTAAACATAAACATAAACATAATAATAATAATAATAATAATAATAATAATAATAATAATAATAAAATTAGACGAACCATTCCGTTGGTAATGCCGAAAATGCGGGAAGTGAGAGAGACAGTCTGTTTCAGAAGCAGCAGCTTTCACTATTCCATCGATTGTTTTCTTTCTCTGCAGCATCTGCCTTCAAAACAGAGAACGAAAAAGGATAGTGGACAAAATTGATAGTATATTACCATTTTTAATTTCGAAAAAAGGAAATTGATTTTTCAAAGCAATAATACTGAATTAGTGATTTATTCACCTCGGTTCTCTTCCCCCTTTTCTCTCTTCGATCAATTTCCCCCTTGGCCTCCATCGCTAAGCTTCCAGCAACAAAGTTAACCTGTGTCTCCCTCCCGCTAACGCAAACGCATCTGTTGGGTTAATTGTAATAAGAAGTCATCGAACGTTTACTCTACATGTAAATAGGTCACTAACATTTAATTACTTGTAGTAATTAGGTCACTCAACTTAATTGTCAGCAGCTAAGCTTTCATTTAGTTGCCCCAAAGTCACTCTATTATTATAAATTTTTATTACTTTATCATCGAATTAAAGTCTAAGAAATCGAGAAATGCAAAAACTCAAAAGACATATTATTAGTGACGAAAAATTGAAGAATAATATAATGATTCACAAAAATTTCAATATTCAATATGTATCATGATATAGCAATTTTAAATAATCTTCAACTAATTGTCATGCTAACATGTGAATGTGAGATTCTTAATAATATATGTCGTCAGTTTCTATTGAATAATCTAATCTTCTATTTATTAAGTCATATTAGTCCTACTGTCCACGTTAACTCGTTGTCAACTGTTGTGCATGTAACTTATGCATTTGACACTATTTATGATACCAACGATTATATCATATCCCTAGTGGGTTACATATATTAGACAAAAGTCTACCAATTCATTTCATAATATTTGTTTTTATGTTAAAATAAAAATAGTTTTGCTAGCTAGCATGGACATGAAATTGACCATTATACATCATTTGTATATGGCAGTGTGATCGGTAGATTTTGACAAAATGTTACATTTTAATGAATATAAATAAATACATTGGTGTTAGCTAAAAAAAATGTAGGTAATGTTGTTTTGAGCTTTCATTTGTTTTGTTTTAAAATATTTAGTGGAACTTTTTATTACTTTCTGATTTGAAGTTTGTATATAACATTTGCAATGGACAATAATGTGGTGGAAATTTTATATTTAAAAGTTATCATATCTTTAATGTGTTATGTTATTATTCTATCAAAATAAGTAAACCATGTTTTTTCAAAGCCACTTCATTTCATTCACAAACGTCCCAACAAGTAGCCGAACCAAACGGTAGAGATTTAATCCTTGAAATAATGAATAATTACAAAAATTAATTGAATGTATTACAATAAATCAAGACAAAACAATGAACCAAAATTGAATCTTTAAGACTCCCTCTTCTCTTCAATGGCCAACATTGATGGAATAAGAAGTCATGGCTCATATTCAATGTCACAAGTGCACAACCAGTGGCAACAACACACAAATTAGAGCCGATAGTGTGAAACACCCAAACTCGTTCTTCAACCCCACAACTCACAATAAAACTCCAACAGAGGTTGTTTGCACAAAGCAAAATAGGTGGAGAATATTTTATCAAGTGAATGAAAAAGGTGGAGATCGGTGGTCATAAATGACTAACCAAGTCTCTATTTAAAGGTATAAAAGAAGATAATGAAAAACGAATGAAATCAATAACCAACGAGCCTTATCAAGGCCAAGGAAATCATCAACCACTTAATTTAGAAAAGATATAAAACTATCGGTTGCCAAAAAAAAAAAGAGCAAGGGGTGTGTTTGGGTTGGCTCATCAAGCAATCTCATAAGTGTGTTTGCTTATAGACGAGCCCCAAAAAAGCTATTGGTCATTCTTTGTTCTCGATTGCCAATTGGTTGTGACTAGGGGTGGGCGTCGGGTCGGGTGGGTTGGCGTCGGCCCAAACACGAAACTGACCAACTTCGAGTCATGTTCCACTTTTAGAAAGCGAAACCAGCCTGACGGACCGTTGAACTCGACCCAGGTTTGGGTCTGATTGGGTTGCGGTTTGGGCTCTATTTTTTCTAAAAGCTTAATGAGCCAAACTTTAAAGCCCAAAAGGAAAGAGGAAAAAGAAAAACCTAAGCAGCAGACGTTCTCTCTAAAACCTAACAAACAACAGTTGTTCTCTCTCTCTCTCTCTTTCTCTCAGTTCTCTCTCTCTCAACATTGACACTCTCAACATTAACATGCTTAAACTTTCTACTATTTACACACACTCTCTCGGTTCTCTCTATCTCTCTCTCTATAGACGCAACCAGCGCCCAAGAGAAGATCAGTGGCAGTCGGCAGTCGAGACCAAGTGCAGCAGTCGACAGTCGAGGTGAAGCAGTAGCGGCGGAGGCGTAGCACTTAGCAACAATGGCGGTGGAAAAGGAAGAGGAGAGAAGCCGAGCAGCAGCAAAATTAGGGTGTTCCAATTTTGACTTGAGTTTGCCAAATGTGATTCTGAAAATTAAATTGATAATTTGAGATTGGTATTGTGAATAATGTTAGCGTGCTTGAACTCTGAAAGTCTCTGAGATTGGTATTGTGAATAACTACAATGTACACAAAGTTCATATCTGAATTTTAAATTGACAATTGAGTCTCTAAAATTGACAATTGAGTCTCTAACACGTTTTAAAAAAAAATTAGTTTTAACCTGTTTAACCGAACCGGGTCTATCCGGTTTAGTTTTAAGCGGGTTTGGCCAGCCAAACTCGTAGAACGAACCAGACCGACTCGGTTCGGCCTTCTTCTAGCCGCTAGTTCGGTTCGGGGTTTTTCGGGTTCGACGCCCAACCCTAGTTGTGACGTTGACATATTATCAATGATCCAATTACTGGCTTTCGCCAATGAAAATCAAATCCCACAAAACCATCATCGCCTGGGTTTATTAGGTAGTAAAAATCTAATACAAACAACAATGGGATATATTTTGCTCGTGAGCCATAAAAAGAAGAATAAACAGCGCATGAAACGACTATGTAGGCAACCACCTTCATGAGAAATATGGTTACATGATTCACAGTCAAGTTCGATTAAAAGCTTTAAGACTCACAAAGAAGGGGACCATTAAGGTGATACTCAATATCCCCTCTCAAGCTGTTCGCTAAGGAAAGGCAATTGGATTCGACGCATATATTTTTCCAGTCATTTTCCTTAGAAAATGTCAAGCCCATAAAAACAGCCATAGCTTCTGCATCTACAATTCGTTGGGAGCCGGCAAAGCGCTATCCAAAAACTCGTAAAACGGACCCAATTTTGCCCCAAACAGCTGCCCCACACTGAGTTTACATATTAATTAGAGACTGCCAAATCAAATAGTATTCATCCCAAGTTTTTATATTTTGTGAGTGCTGAGTAGAAAATTGATGGAAGAGGTAGGTTCTCCTTTGTCATTGGGTTCTCCCTATGCTTTGTTGCAATATTTATTTTACTAACATGGTTCCCACTCCGCCTCCTTAATAAATTTGGCCCAAGGGGTTGACAAAAATGGTGGCAGAGAGGGGTAAAAATTTACATTATTATCCTTAATAAGGTAATTTCGAACATTTTTGTCGTTTTGTATGTCTAAATAGCGTGATTCCTTAATAAAGGTATATATGTACTTGGAAGTTGGAACACTTGTTCTCACCCTTTATTCTTGGGATTTATTCTAGTTTTTTCTAGTTAAATTTTGATGCATTTCGAGATCAACTTGGCACCAGTAGTGAATGTGCCCAGGTCGTCAATCTCACCGGGGGACGTCAACATCTTGTCACAAGGTGTGTACCCGCCATCAGCTACAAGAAAATTTTTCATCAACTTGTAATCGTGGTTTATTGGAAAATGTTATAAAATCAGACGTCGGACACCTAAACACCTCAGTGACGTGCAATTGGGCGGCCAAATCAATCATAAACATGAACATGGCCTGGTGTCAACTAATACGGTGAGCCTAAATACACATCACACAAGTGTTTGACTCTTCTTATGAGGCAATACATCTGATTTTATATCATCTTTGGAACAAAATTAGTATTTAGCTCTAGATCAATTTGTAGAGTTCCACCCTGAATGAAATGAAAATTTTTTTATTCGTAAGTTCGCAGTGCATGGTGGATTATGTGACTGCGATCCACCCTACATTAAACCATTTAACTTAAAAATAATAATAGTAAATGTGAAATTTTTGAAAAAGAAAATTAAAAATGAAAAATATAGTAAATGAAAAACGGAGCAGGACACCGATGAAAACTTCGATTCGATTCATCTCGAATCTATTTTGTTGCCATCCTACAACTAACACTACCGCTGGCCCTCCCCATCCAACAAATTAGGGGAAAATAAATAAATAATAAGTGAAACGCAATTAAAGTGCCCAACTGCTCAAATGATGGTTCGTCAAATGTATTTTTTAATTTTTTCCAAAAAAGTGTTGTCAAATAAAATAATGCCACCTTATAGTATATAAAATTAATTGTCAAGATAAAATAAAAGATCATGATAACCATAGTTTTAAATGAAAAGTACGCTTGAGCGTGGTTTTGTTTGGTCGTAGTTTTGATAAAACCAAACCAAATTTTAAATCGATAGTTTTTGGAGAAGATAACCATTCGATTATTTTGTAACATTAAAACCAAACCAAACCAAACCAAACCAAACCAAAATCAAATCATTCGGTTTTGATTTGATTTGATTTGGTTATAGTTATGTAAAAAATTATAAAATATAGTTTAAAGAGGTTATATCGACTAAATAAAGGAAAAATAGAAAAGTATGTACATCGTATGAAGAGCAACTATACTCTAGGATTTAAGTTATACTTGATTTTAATAGAAATCGAGGTTTTTTTTGGTAACTTTATTCTTTTAACTTTAAGAATTTAAATCAAGAATTAAATTAATAAATTCGAAATCAAATCATTTAGCTTGGTTTTGGTTTGTTTATTGGTTTTGGAATGAAAACCATAACCAAAAAGTGATTTCTTTTAATAACCATAATCATTTGAAAATTTAGAAAAACTTAACTAACCGCTCGGTTGTGGTTTGGTTCGGTTCGTTATACTTATTTTGCCCAACCATAACGGGAAGGGTGTAGAAGAACCCAGATAATTGAGTCGAGCTATTTGTGGGTAATAATTTAGGCAATCTTTTACAAACTATATATAGTAAATTCAACGTGTTATCCTTAAATTATTTTTTCTCGATTACACAATACACATGGTAAGATTGTGAGTTTACCCCCATTTTATAAAAGATTACCGGAATAATTACCTACTAATAGTATTTTCCTAGATAATTCTATTACCACTCAATTCAATTTGAAGTGAGAAAGTTGGTTACCCTACTGGATTAATTAATTAATATAATTTCGACCAATTACCGGTTAATTTCTAGACTAATCTACATGAGATTAGGTTTAACTAATTTAATTTGCATTTCTTCAGTTTGTCACACTACTATATACTATAATAATGAAATATTATAATAATGATAATATAAATATAATGAAAGCATTTTTATTGGTCCGCTAAATCGGCGCATTCTATTGGATGGGCGGAAATAATAATAATATAATAATAATAATAACAACTAATTACAAATAAACTACTGGCCCTTAATTGAACTACCATATCAATTAACTAATTGTCATCGTACTTATAATTATTTAAATACTATTGGCTGATTCTATCCAACAAAAGTTGATAAAAAGTCGCTCGAAGTTTGAAAATGCAACTTGTTGATCTTGATGTTACTTTTTGAAATATATTTATTATAATTTTTTCTCCTGCATATAATTTCTTGATTTTAATATAATTTCTATTATTATTCCTTTCTCACAGGGGATAAAATTCAGGCAACAGTGAATCCCCCACACATTTCAAAGTATAACGAACAAATTCAGGAAAACATGATTTGTTATATTTCAAATTTGTCAGTGACTGATAATATTAAAAAATTTGAAATAACTTCTTACAGTTGATGTCTCTGGTTTATGGCAAGCACTAACATAATTGCAATTGGTGATAGGTCATTCTCATCGAGTGTTTTTAATTTCAAAATAATTTCTGAAATTAAGAATATATGTACTCTTGGTCTATATGGTATGATCATTATTTTTAATTTTTTCAATATAAATGAATTATGTATATAATAGCCTTTCTAATTACTTTTTTTTTTAATTTTCTCGTTATAGACTTTATTAGAAAAGTTGTCACCAAATATCCCCTAGAACATCAAAAGTGATCTACGGGCCGAAGAAGTAATATCAAGACACGTTAAACTTATTTTAGATTATTATGACTACTAATAAGAGTCAATGTTAATTTATAGACTTTAAATTGTTCATTGTTATGACTACTAATAAGAGTCAAGATTAACATATTTTCAAGTACTCCTTAAAAAGTTAATATTCAATCATAGGTAGTTTAATGTAGCAGTGACTAGAGTTATGAATCATGCCGATTTGAAAATACTTATATGTGATAAGGAATTAAGAATGAGAAACCAATTAATAAAACGATGAATGTTGTGTATAATGAGGTTTTTCAAAATTTTTAATAATATTAACAAAATATTTATTTTTGTTATCTTAAAATGATACTTTGTTCATTACTTTACTCCTATGCATGGGTTGCCCTAATGGTGTGTAGGTCGTGCGATTGCATTGAGTCTCATCATCCAATATGCACTATTTTTTTTTTGGTTACACGTGTGAATTAAAATTTTTGAAAAATATTTAGAGTGTAATTTATTACAAAAAAGGCATTACTAGGTCACTAATTTTTTAAAAAAAGTTTAATAAAAGTTATTGGATTAAGAACTAGAATGTATTTTATTATTTAAAAAAATCAAATAAGACTTACCTGTGAAACTTAAATTTGCCGTTAGTTATAAAAAAAAATAAAAAAGGAAAAAAAAATCCCCATAAATCCGACAAGCTAATAAGAAAAGGAAGCAAGCTAGAAGTCCCTAGTTCGATTCCCCTATATAGGGTATTTTTTATATTTTATTGTAGTGTATATTCTCAGTATATGTGGGTTTATATTGTTGATTTTCTTGGCGCTGTATTTCAGTAGGATAAATATCTATATGCATTTGTACTACTATGATACAGATTTGTAATTGTATTTAAAAAAAGAATAAAAAAGAAAAGACGCACCATTTTGGGCTGGCCCTTCTCCTATGTTTTTTAATTTTCTTACGTTATACTTTGTCAACAAAATTTGACTGTGCAACGCACGGCAGCAAATACTAGTTATAATAATAAAAACAATAAAAACTAATTACAAATAAACTATTGGCCCTTAATTCAACTACCATATCAATTAACTAATTGTCATCATACTTATAATTATTTAAATACCATTGGATGATTCTATCCAATCAAATTCACAAGCCCAGTATGACAAGAACACTTTTTCACCTTCTTAAATTTTATGTGTTTATGGATAAGTGATGCCAACAACCAACCCCAAACCCAATGGAAAATATCTATAGAAGAGCTTTTAGGATAAAAAAACATATATTTGGTTTTCAAGGGGGTCACAAATGTTTATTTTATTTCAAATCAAGAGAACTTTTTAAGTACCATTTGTTCATATCATTATGGTGATAGATGTGAGTTCGGCCTGCCATCAATAAGGGCAGTTACTTTATTGGATGTTTTTACAAGTAGAAATTGCCATTAGTACCATCATGATACCAGTAGATAGTACTAAAAAATTTCATTCATTCATATTATTAAGTCAAGTTTATGCACGGTACCATGCAGGACACCTAGCCAATTGAATCAACATCAACTCTAGCATAAGCAGTAAACCATACATTTTGTAAAAACAAGTTCTCGTATATGCCTAACTCTTCTTGAAAAATGAGTATATTGTAATAAGAGATATCGTCCTTCCATTTCATTTTATTTAATTTCACTACTAGAAAATGATGAAAACATGCTTCAAAGTTTGTCATCCATATTTTAGTATGATCAAGGCTTTAGTGGAAATGAGATTGTGAGTCTGTGACTTATAGACCTCGTTTTGTAGAAGTAATAAACAAATCTTACATTTTGAAAAATGAATTAAAAAATTGTTGCAAATGTCTCACCCCAATAATTTTGCAAGAGATTAAGCAATGATTAGGATGTTAAATTATAACTAAGTAGTTGCGATAATTACCAATCGATAAAGTAATAGTAGGCACCGGATGTCTGCTACCGGACGGCACCGCACATATTGTGCGGCATAATATTAGCTCATATCATCGGTTGGTGTTACACCACATTATGTGTCTGGTGCCGTAATAACACCACGCCTCTAGTGTTTCATCAAATCCAAATTAGTAATAATGACTCCAATTCTCTGTTTCTTTAGGCCATGTTATGTTACTTTTTCTTGGTCTTTGTTTCAATCTTTTGAGGGCATTTCTCAACACAAAAATGGTCATATAGAACATTAATTAGTCAATTGCTCATTCTGTGAAATGGCTTGATAAATGGGCTCCTATAGTGACCGGTTTTCCTTTTTTTTTTTTTGTAAATTAAGAGTTAAAAATAGAGCCAAAAAATACAACAATTCTATAATTATTCAATATTAACCAACAACATAATAATTTAAGTAGTTGAACAAAAAGAAATTATGCAATAATTCACTAATAAAAAAAATAATAATACACCCTACTAAAATTTATTATTTTTTTTACTTTATCTTTGAATGGTTTGGGTTCTGAAAACGAATTTTTGTCTAACATATTAGTATTTGTAGTAGCCTTCAAATTTGAAATTAAGTATCTTTTTTCCTATTTTCTTGATAGATAAGAAACATGGATTGAAAATATGGAGACAATTTAGGAGATAAAGATTTTAAAATGATAATAAAGATACTTAACGGGAAAAAAATAATCTTGAAAAAAGAGGGTATAAATTGTATAATAATAATATATATCATTAATAAAAAGAACTTTTGAAGAATGTAGACGTATCATTAGGTATACGTAAAATGGCCATTTCATATTCATATGTGTATGGCAAAAAAAAAAAAAACGGAAGGAAATTTCATATAACTGGGCCCTAGGCACAAGCGTCTTATGCCTACAGTCAAGTCCGCCCTTGGTTGTCAGGCTCTTTCAAGCTCACAACCTCAACCTCTGCTCTGAAAATTGCATGAATCGGCCTGTGATCAGACAGTCTCGACCTACCTCTGTCATACCTAAGTTGATTCAATCCCTTTCCAAACCAAATTATTCGGTCACACCTGCATTACTTTCTCTTAAATGAACTTGGTGCTTGAATTTGCTATATGAATGAATGAAATCCGAATCATATTCAGCAGCAAAGACGACTTACCATGCAGGAGCTCGCCTTTTTTTCTCTTTCATTTTATGATTGCATCCATGATAATCATCTGATTCTTGATTGTATTTGTATGTGGGCGCGAAGTTGATTTCTTCCTCGTGCCAACCCTCAAAGACATGGCCTTTCAAGAGCTCAGCCTTCAGCTTCAAGTTCGAAATAAAACAAATCAGACCTTTCTTTGAGAAATGCTAACTAATGGAACCTTATGATCATGTTACCTGATCATTTTGTAATAAAATGCCCCACTCTTTATTGTTCACCAAGGATCTTGTGGTTGCCTCTGGCAGGTTTATCCGGTAGTTCAAGTCCCCGAGCCAAACTACCCTACTATATAAAAACAGAACCCACCATGATAATCAGAACCAATAAGGTCCAACTTTTAGGAATTTTTAATATTAGATGAAAAGAACATAGTCAACATACTCGTGGTCGAGGATGTTTCTTGGCAATGTTTGGAGGGAGCTTCTAGGGAAGTTTGTGTGTGACAAAATTCTTGCTGCGTCTTCATTTCTCTGTTTCTTATGGCCTTCTCTTCCACCCGCAGCTAAATGACTACACACAAAGCAGAAGCTTGTTTCCCCAAAGAAGAATATGACAGAAACTGCACCCTGTTCATCAACTATGGATTAAGATTATGGTTCTCTTTTTCGTGTATTCTAGCTAATTATGGTATGAACACAAATGTTCAAAGATAATAGATTAGCCTCAATGATATTTCCAAACATACGAGGTTGTAATATTTTCTCAGAAGAAGGCTAATTCTGCTTCTCTTACCTTGTTTCCCAGGAGGCCTAAAAGACCACAACCGACACAGGAAACGCTTGGATAACTGATATACGTACTTAACTTGGTTCTGACCCATATCGTAATGTATATCCCGACCATTTGTTTACTTATTATGCATTCGAATTCTGAAGCATTTGAGTTGGTAGAGTTATGCATCTTTAAAGGATGTGCTCTCTGAGTCTCTCCGACATCGGTTTTCTGAACTTTACCTTCGGTTGCCTTTCTCTTGTTGAGACCTTCTTTTATCACAGCATTCCATTTTCTGGAGATGTCACAATTTTCTGATCCAAAAATGTTTCCTGCACTTAGGGGCACGATTTCTTGGAACCTGCAAATAGTTGTTTAAGAACTCTTTCCTTTTAAGGGACTTTGATAACATTTTTCTGTTTTGCGGGCTTATAGAGTAGAAATTACCCGAAAACATAAATATCTGCCATGCCATTTTGCGTGTCGAGCAAGTCCTCAAGGCTCAGGATATCCGGCGGTGTGATGCCTCCGACATTCCACGAGCTCACCGACAATCTTTAGTCAGAAAGAGTAAAAGCCAGTTGTAACAAAAAGAGCAAAACCAATCGGGAAAAAAAAAGAGAAGAAAGCAGTTATTAAAACCTCGCACTTGACAGTTTGTTGGACAGTGAACAACTTTCCGAGGCTGAGAGATCCTTGATTTGAGTTTTGAGCTTCCACCATTGTTTTCGAATTCCGATAAATGCTCAGAGGGTGTAGCATATGTTGTTGCTGACTTGGTTTGTTAAGATCTTGCGGGCTACCATCCTCGGCCAGAAGAGCTCGATATCAGCAGACAAGAAAAATAATTTGGCTTTTGCTCACTTGAAAACCAAAACAAGGAAAGCCAACTTGTCTGAGAGTGAGACAAATTCAGAGGAAATAATTAGGATCCCTTCAATAAACTTCCATTGATATTTATAGGCGGATAATATAAAAGATGTCTGAAGGGTTATAGAAAACTGAAGAATGTGGGAAATAAGACTGAGTCGTCGAATTGTAGGGGATCTCAAGTGTACGAACGAATGTATATAAAGGGAAAATAAAGATCAACAATTTTTAATTTGGTCTTTTTGAAAAAGTTACCAAAAAGGCTCATGGAAAATGGAACTTTAGTAGAACTGACTTCCATTGGAAAACTAGAAATGCCTATGGTTTTTATGTTCCACTGTCCACCCCACGTACCCTACCCCTTCTACCCCACCCACTACACTGGAAGAGAGGGAGAGAGATAAAAAATAATGGAAAGAAAAGGTTTTGGAGAGGAACGCTATGAAATTAGCAATGGGCCACATAGTACTACGGGCGATTCGGCTAATGAGGCAGATCGAGCTCCGAAATCACCTGATACAGGTGAGTTGACAACTTCTAATTGGAGCACTAGAAAACATCATACTAAGGGTTGGAGTTTTAAGTGGGAATTTGAGGCCCCTAGTAAGTAGTAACAAAGGGTTTTAGGGTCTGGCGAAGGAGAAAATATTCGGTACTCCTAGTGTACTACTATAAGTCTATATAATGCAGTGCTTCATACTAATCAATAACCTGCACATGGGTTCAAGAGTTTCAAAATGGGGCTAAAAAACTCACGTATAGGTTCTTCATTGATTTGAAATACCGTAGTAGGGTATTCTAATTCTATTACCTGAATTTTTTCCCTAGCGATGGTAATGGGCGGATGCATCCACCAAATGTGGATGGGCAAATTGAATTGATGTTTTGGGCGGGTCGGATCAACTTTTTGATGCATTTATTATTTTTAAACTTTATTTTTAATTTTTTTCTGATTTATCTACATTATTTATTAATTTATTAATTATTTTTTATATTAAATGGATTAATTCAAGGCAGATCAATGCCTAGCACCTTTGCTCTCGCGGGTCGAGAAATTTCTCCACCATCAGGTTTGGCGTGCTGTATTTTTTTTAATTATATTTTTATTTAATTAATTCTGGGGTCCCGCCGGGGGGAATAATTTTGTGCAATTTGCAGATTGCCCTGTTCTCTAGTCTCTACCTTTCTTCTCATGTTTCCTACTTGTTTAAAATGCATTTCAACATCAACTAGCAATATCGAAGCTAGGATTTACCTTTAGAGATTTAATTAAGGATTCCCATTTGGAATACATGAATGATTTTTGTAGTTTTGTACCTTGTGACACACGTATCTGCCCTTGTTAGCATTGATCTACTATGAGAAGGCTCGTTGACATTTTACGTAAACTCAGTATTCTAAAAAGCAGTCCGGTATGAACAAGCTTTCAGCTTAGACTTCCTTAGTATGTAATACATGATAAAATTGTGATCAGTGCAGGATAAAATGTGAGGCAAGGCAAGCCGTGATTAGAATTCAACGTTCCTATCCATTCAATAATGCTATTTACCAGATCACGGTTCCATGGGAGGGCATGAACCACACAACTTTTGAGTTTTTCTTTTCTTTTTTTTAATTAATTAATTTTTTATTCTATTTTTTTAGCTTTTGCCTTCAAATGTAAAAATTTATTGTGATTTGTGTGGGTTGAATTTATAGTGATTTTGATAACTTGTAAAATAAGTTATAACATATTTAGTAAATAAACTGGGTTAATCGATGTGTAGTCTCAACATGTTCAAAAAATATTTTGATTGACTAAATGTTGAGGGCATATAAGTTCTCTAGTCATTTTTAAAATTTCATATTGTTTGATGGTCGTTTCTTATGCTTAAAAAAAAGGGTCAATAATTCAGACCCCAATAGATTAAGTGCATGGCATTTTTATACACGGAACGTGGTTAAAAACATCGCTTTATAACGAGTTTTTTTTCTAAAGTGCAATCGCAAATCTGTATCATAACAGTACAATATAGATAACCGGTTTTTTTAAAGTACAATAAAAAATCTACATTATAGCAGTACAAATACGCATAGATATTTATCTTACTGAAATACAACATCAAGAAAATTAACAATAGAAATCTCCATATAATGGGAATAGATACTACAATAAAATATAGAAAATACCTTATAAAATCGAACTTGTGAGTTATACGTCCCAGTACTTAAACCTAACCCCCTAACAAATGAGCTAGGCCTCATTGGCAGCTTTAATCAGTTCTTAATCTTTATTATTATATTATTTTTATCGAAATATTAAGCTAAGTGGGTAGAAGTTGTAGGTTAATTAAGCACTCGGTTAAAGTTTCACTAAAAATATATAGTAAGAAAAAAGAAAGTCGGCTATCTCGTACTGTATTAATAAAATCTCAACCAATAACGCATAACAGAAAAAAACGAATAACGATTAGTATATTTTCCACAAATTGATTCTCAATTGTTAAATTAGTTAGTCGACGTTACGTAAGTGATTAAGCAAGCTAATTTAGTCTCATTATCAAATTCTCTATTAGTCCAATCATTTCGATTGCTTCTCTAAATCAGATCATATGAATGGGCGGCGGGCGGATGTAATATAGAAATAATAAAAGTAACAATAATAATAATTAAGATCAAATTAGTGGCCCCTAATTTTAATTATCAATATAATCAAAACCAAAAAGCCAAGCGTTGGTTTTGTGTTGGGAGAATTCTCCGTTTTAATGTTTTGTTTATAATGTGAAAAGAACAGAGAGATTGCAGCGGTCTTGCACCCAAAGTCCAAACCAATATTATTGTTTTTAAGGATTCTATCCCTTACATACATACACACACACACATATATATATATGTTATAAACTAGAAGAAAAGAATAGAAAATACAGAGAAAAATTAGAGAAAAAACTCATGAATTATATATCTTATTCACAATACAAGATGTCTATTTATACACATACAAGTGTGTTGCCCAAGAAAGACTTAGAGCATAAGTCTAATAGCGGCTAGAGTTTAAATAATACAATAGTCATTCACTAAATACAATAATTATTTACAACACTCCCACTTGAATGATTATTCTATATAGTAATTGTCTCACTAAAAACCTTGCTTGGGAAAAACGCAGTGGGAAAAATCTACCAAACTAAGGAAAAAGAATACAATTAATTCTGATCAACTTTGGAGTGTCCAAGTACTGCCTCATTAAAACATTGCCAAAAAAACCCAGTGGGACAAAAACTGATTGAAGGAAAAAGAGTACAGTTGTTCTCCCGATTTCGGCCACAATGATTATCATGTTTAGCCATCCAAATCTCTCCAATATCTTTAATACTTTGAAATATATTCTGCTTCAAGCAGTATCAATTCTTCAAGTGTTTTATACCAAGGGTTAATATCATATATGTCACAGGTATTTATTACACAAAGAACATGCCTCATTAAAACCTTACAAGGAAAAACCCAATGGGAAAAAATTCAAATGAAGGAAAACTAGTACATTATTCTTTGGATACGTCATTGATGTTGCATCCTTAAAAACCTTACTACGAAAACCCATTGGGACTAAACTTTAGTCAAGGAAAAAAAGAATACAATGCGTATCTCCTTCATATTACCTAGCAATATGTACAAGAACTTTAAGTTCTTTATTTGCTTCATCTAACCATACCAAATCTAATGATATATTTTCATATATTACTAGTCGAATGAAATTTCTTTAATGCTCTTTTAGCATAACTATTGGTCATTATATTATTGATATTGTAACAATCTATAGGATTGTCTTTCTATCTTGACTAATATTCAATGTCAACAATTTTGATGAAATTGATTCATCACCCTCGCTATTTATTGAGTTCATGAATATGTGTAGTCAACTATTATTTATTGTCGATTCCACCTAATCTCAGTATAGACATAATTTATCTAGATCTCTTTATTCTAGTAATTTCAAGTACATGAACCTCTTTAGGCACTTTTTAATTAGTTATGTTTGTATACTCTTTTAGAGTATATACCTCAAAAAGACCATCACAAGTATCTGCTCTATATCCTTTTTCATGGATCTTAATTTTGGAATCAACCATATCATGATTCAAGCATGCCATTAATATCTCACATCATCTTATAGGATTTTATATCAATCTAAATTGGAGCAGTTAACTTGGTATATCTATTGGTAACTATGCAGTCAATAATCTGAAAGACATACCATTGCAAACTTCAAATTTACATAATACATGCGAGGATTGCAATTATGCATTTCATTTACTTGTTATCACCTATCAATTCCTCTCCATAATACTGAGAAGACTGTTCAATTTAAGAAATAGTCAGAAAAATATGATACAATATATCAACCTTCATGGATAAAGCAAACAAATAGGTATTCAAATCCATCATATGTTCTCAATATTAAAATAATATCCATCTTAGCTTTTGTGATAGGACGACTATACATATCGCATTTATCAACTTTAGATGGAGGCTTCTAACTATAAGCCAAATACGGGGATTGTCATATACTCTATTGGCATGTTATAAGAATACTGTTGTAAATGAAATATCAGTATCATTTAAACATAAATGATTATTCTCGATTAATGGCATAGCAAATAACTAGAGGCTCATAATATTATTTTGCTAACTATAGGCAATTAATATCTTAATCAATATATGAATAATTAATGACTTTTGAGATAAAATTCACTAGCAAGATACATGTCTTTTATGATATCTGAAACTTTTGCACATAATCAATCAATTAAGCAAATATTCTCTCAAACTTCTGGTTACGAGTTCAACATGTGACCTCTAGTAGATCCAAATTCATAGAATATCTCAAAGGTCTACATGGAGGGTGAGTAGGCCCACATGGTTCACCTTGAACATTTTCCAGATATATTTGGAACTCAGTTCCAAATAACTAGTGGTTATTAATAATCAAATTGCCTGAAAAGTTACAGCACATGAGAATTCTTTTAAAAAGAAGAACATTCTATCCTTAATATGATTCTCTATAGTTCTTATCATCAATAAACCGGGATGGTCTAGTTGGTCATGCCAAATCTTAAAATTCTATAATATTGAACTTTTAGTCCAATATAACAAGTAATGTATTTAAACAGCACAACTAAAACTGTTTAAACAAGAGATATTAGATTCTCAACCAAAAACATGCCCGCAAGGGAGAATATTGATGATAGATTATTAGCGTTACACTAACCATCACTATAGCACATAATGTAGCATGATCCCAAATAGAAGTTGGGATTTTCGTTTTCACAGACAATGATCTAGCAATTAATTGAAGATATTTAATAAACACTTTTGCTAAACCATTCTGAGTGTTGACATGAGCAACTAAATATTTCACCTCAATTCCGATTGCCATGTAATAATCTTCGAATGCTTGAGACTAAAACTCACCAGCATTATCATGACGAATTTTCTTGATTGAGGAATTGGGCTTTTTAGTTTTATTCTATGAACAAGATCTAGCAGAACGCTGAATTTCTAGTAGAAAGCAAGCGAACATGGGACCATCTAGTAGAAACATCAATCAATACCATAAATTAATAAATGATCCGCGTCGTGGGTATATCAGCTCATATATATCTCCATGAATTCTTTCCAAGAGAATTAGAGATTCAATATTAACCTTCATACCGGAAGGTTTGATGACTAACTTACCTTACTTATAAGTAGCACATGAGAAACTATTTGCTAAAAGAAACTTCTGATTTTTTAGATTGTACCCATGTGAATTATCTACCGCATCATAGTTGCTTATGTATACCTAAACCTACTATGCCAAGGTATAAATCTCTTTAGGTCAATGAAGTTCAAGTTCGTGACATGGTTTGTCTCAATTGTTTTTATGAATGTATAATAAATTCCAGATAGTAGTGCCCAGAATTTTACCTTTATCTACTTTCGGCCAGATACAAAGGAATTTATGTAAAAATGTTATTATCTTTTTGCATTATCTCAATGTAATATCCATTGGATATCAGTAAATTTCTCTTGAATTTGCTAAATTGCATCATCAATATACACTTTAGTATTATTTGTCAAAATAATACAAATTCTTCTGAAGTTTTTAATGATGTTCAATGCACTTGATTTATAGTATTAATATTATTTTCAAGATCGGAAGAGCACACGTCTGAAAGTACTTTGTCTTGAATAATTTTATGTGTAGTTGTAATATCAACTAGAACAATTTATTATGATTAACCACCAACCAAGTTACTAATATTCCCTTTTGGATCGGCAAGGAAATTAGAAACATCAAAATGAATCACAACTTGACCATCATAATCAAGAAAATTAATCTCCATTTTTCCCTTTTCCTTGATTGACTACTAGTTAGAGATCCACAAAGTATTTTGCCGTACAAGCACGTGCTAAATGCGCTTGATGCTCCCTTTTAGATGTCATTATTGGATGCTTTTATGCATCAACTGTCAGAATTTTGTTCATGAGTTTTTCCACGTCTTCACCCATGGTTCACGATAAAATGTTACATTTGCTTCAGACAATGCAGTAAAATCAGTGGGATATAACTCATGAATTTTCATATATTATGTGGATCTTTGATGGTAAGATACTTAACTTTCAAGTTATCGTAGAGATGATAACAAAGGAAACTAAATGCTTTTACACTGTCCTTAGAAGTGTTTCTTTCTTTTATTCTCTTACCCAACCTACTTGAGATCAGATGCACTATAGAATCAATGGCCCATGACAAATAGTTTCTCTTGATATATCACGTGCAACTAACTGAAATTTGGTGATATTGGCTATTGTGTAACTTTATGATATGCAAAATCATAAATTCAATGTCAACAAGACATGAACATTTATATTCTCTTTTAGCTAGTATTGTTTCACATGTCTACCAATATCTATAGCCGTCAAGACATATGCTACTTCAGAAGCATAGTAAATTATACTTTTGGAATTAATTTGGGTTATTGCTACTTCGGGAGCAATAGATCAATATTCTTTAGGAATATTGAATTACCAAATAAATTAAATCCTTAGATCTAACATAAATTGCTCTTTAGGAGCATGTAATATTCCTCAGAATATTATAATTAGTTGTACTACTTCGAGAGCAATAACTTATTTAATTTAACTAAAGTAATTAATTAAAAGTAAATAATATAATAACAATTAAATAATACATATAACGAATAAGAAAAAGAAATAATTGATTCATAATAAGCAATATAAAATATTCTTCAGGAATATTTTTGTTTACTGTATTTTTCTTCAAGAAAATATAGATATAAATCTCATATATCGTGCTGTTCAATTCAATTAGAATAGGACGAGACCATATTGTGTTCTTCAGAAATAACAACGTATTAATCTTAATAATTTTCAGGACTATTAAAAATTGTAGAATCGCGTTTCTTGATCTGAAATTACGACAAATCTTATATGACTTTTCTAAAGCCAATCATATTCTTCTAGAATATAAGATGTAATTGGTGATTCTTCAGTAACTATAAGAATAATATATGCCAAGACTCTTCATGAGCCAATCATATTGTTCTGGAATATAGGGCATAAATTGTGATTCTTCATCGATCACAAAAGATAATATCTAATCACAATAATCTTCAAGATTTGATAGGTTTTTGAGCGATCGTGTTTCTTCAAGAAACCACAATAAATCACAAGAATAATATTTAGGTTACAATAATCTTCAGGATTATTGGTGAAACTTTAAAGATTATGTTTCTTCTGAAAAAAATGATAAATATAAATCGATTAAATGATTTATAAACATTCAAATAGCACAATAATATATACATCATTCATGCACGGATGGAAATTACTAAACAATAATAAGTTAAAAGTATCTTTAAATAACAATCCAATTAAATTAGATTATGTTTTATGACAACATGTGAATTGCCCTGAAAATTTTTTCTTCAAAATCATTACTACAATGGAAAATTGAGAAACTAAGACCACGCAAGATGTAAATTGAAAATAATTTTGAGAAAGAGAATCGTGCTGATAACGTGTTATAAACTAGAAGAAAAGAATAGAAAATACAGATAAAAATTAGAGAGAAAACTCATGAATTATATGTCTCATTCACAACACATAATGTTTATTTATACACGTACAAGTGTTGCCCAAGAAAGACTTGGAACACAAGTCAAGTAACTTGAGTGGTGGCTAAAAAAACTAATGGCGGCTAGGGTTTAAGGAATACAATAGTTATTCACTAAATACAATAATTATTTACAATAATATATATATATATATATTATTTTTTAAGGGTTAAATATGTAGTTGGTCTTCAAGTTGATTGCAAAAAATTATTTAATTCCAAGTCAGTACGTAAAACTTTTTCGGGGTTCGGACTAAGCTAGATTGGGATGGTGTGTTGTAATTCCATTTCATTTCACCATTCGAAAATCATGCATTGTGCTTCAAGGTTAGAGAAGCTATATCGTGGATCAAGAGTATGGGCTTTCAACAAGTATCTTTCAAATGGATGCTCAACAAGTTATAATGGTTGTCACAATAGATAAAGAGGACTACTTGGAGTTTGGAACGATCATTAGGAATTTCAAGACTCTTCTGGGCCATAATATGAGCTCCATGGTTCAGTTTGTGAAGCATTGTTGTAATACCTCAGCCCATAATTTAGCTCGTCTATATGTGTCTAACATTAGTCCTCCAGTTTGGAACGAGGTACCACAGTTGGAAATCAATAAATTCTTCTTGTCAAAAAAAAAAAAACTTGTTTAACGGAAATATATACCAAGTAAATTTCAAGTTGGGGAACAATGAAAAAACATAGCACAAGGGCGCCATGTTGATAATTCCACATGCGAGTAGATAAAGGTCATAATAATACTATAAGAGGAATATTGCCTGTCAAAACTATGGTGGCCTTATAATGAACATGAGAGAAATTTTGGTACAACGGATGTATATCCTACGTGGTACATTTGACCAATAACACAAATGCATCTCTCCATGTAGAATATACATATAATGTACCTAAGTTTTTTCCATCTAATTAACATGGAGTGATGCAAATATACATCTTATATGATATATCATACATGAAGAAATGCACACGTATTATTGGTTGGATGTACATGTATGATATACACATGTTGTACCTAAGTTTCTCCCCATCCATTGTATCTAAATTTCTCATATGTAAAGAGATGTATGTGTATTATTAGTCGGATGTACACGTAAGATATACATGTACTGTTCCTAGGTTTCTCCCAAAAAGAGGAGGAATACATCCACTTTTGCAACTTTAGGGACCAATCTATATCTTACTCAATTTGCTTGAAATTGAAAATAGCTTAAATTGGATTATTAAACATATGATACATATATAAAGCTAATATAAAAGGCTTCATGTTATTTTCAATTATAGCACACTAAATTGTAATTTGTATGTATGTCCATATCACATTAGAATGGGTTGATTTCAAAAATTGTCCACAATCTTTGAGTTAAGAATCGGCTAGGTCCAACCTTTTTTCGACCTCCTGAGTCCCCAACCTTTTATAAATTCGCACAATAGTCCTTTTTAATGGATTCCGTTAATATTGCCATTAACCTTCCAATATAAAATGACCGCTACACCGCTTAATTTTTTAATTTTAAGAATAGAAGATTTAAATATATTAAAAATTAAAAAAAAAGAACACACCCCACCAATCCCAGGGCGGCCGGAATGCTGCCATTTTGGGCGACCAAAATGGGGGGAGGGTGTGAATCCCCCCATTTGTTGCCAAAAATGGCAGCATTCACCTCCCTTTTGGCCGCTGGAAACAGCATCGTTCACCTACCCTTTTGCTGCCGTTTCTGGCAACACTTTTGCCGGCCAAAAAGAGGGTACATTTCCTCCGTTTTGTTGCCAACCAAAATGGAGTGGGGGGACTCCCTCTGTGCTGTAGCATTTCTAGCAGCACTTTTGCTGTCGGAAATGACAGCTGCTTTTGCTTCCATTTCCGGTAGCGAATGGGTAGGGGGATTCACAACCTTTTTTTGTTTGCTGGAAATAGCAGCATTCTGACGGCCATTTCTGGCTGCCCTTGGGTTGGGAGGGGAGGGTGTGTGTGGTACGTTTTGGTGTTTTCTTTTTAATTTTTTATTATTTTTAAATCTTTTATTTTTAAAATTTAAAAAGTTAAGGGGTATAACGGTAATTTTATTGAGATGTTAATGACAATATTAACAGAATCCGTCAAAAATAGCTTATCATACGAATTTATAAAAGGCTCCAGGAGGTCAAAAGAAAAAATTAGAGACCCAACCGATTTTTAACTCAAAGGTTGGAGATAATTTGTGAAATTAACCCTATTCGAATTAAGCCAAATTCTTGGTGCAGGCCACTGTGTAAATAATCTCTACATATCTATAATAATAATAATAATAAAATCTCATTGCCAGCTTATATGAAACAATATTTAATTTCATGGTTGGTTATTTGTCATGTTACGACAAAGACATGAGCATTAATTTTTTTTTCTCTTAAAAAAATAAGAACAGACAATAATTCGTCCACTATTTACTTCTTAAAAACGTGCTGCCATAAATAACGAGTTAAGTAATTAAAAATTGTAACTTAGAGAGCTTGTTTGAAACCCATTATTTTTTCTCATTATAATTCTACCTACCACTGATTTGACTGTTAATTTGATAATTGATAAATAATCACCACACATTTTAAACTTTAATTAAATCACCACAACTCATTTCAACTCTTTATAACTTGATCTCATAATGAGAATCAAACAAGCTCTTATTATTCCAAGTATCACGTTTAGTCTTGATGTGAAATAGGGACTATTGCCCTTATTTAATGAAAAAGCCGGCAAGGGAGTGACTAAGGAAGACTTTTTTTTTTCTTTTTCCTTGAAGGGAGCTAAAGAAGACTTTTGAATAGAAGATTTAATGAAAAGTCCAAATCGTGAGAAAATAGATTAGTTTACTTTAGGAAAGCTACGCTTTAATAACGTGTGATCGGATTGAATAATTTATTGATAGGCACTCACTTACTTAAAGTCTTACAAACAACTTATAAAATTACTTCATTGATTTTTGGTTGACTAAACTAATTATTTAGAATAATGCTATGTAACACCAGTGATATTTAGCACCAGTTTAGGTGACATCTAATGTGACATTAAATGATAAGTGAAAATAAATAAATAAATAAATGACTCACTTCAACTTATCATTTAATATCACCTTAATATGGTGTCAAGCGCCAATGTTGATAAATAGTATTACTCCATTATTTATAGCTTCTGCTTCATAAAAGTAAAGTTTTTCCCAATAAAAATTTCTAAATACACTATTATATGTTAATGTATTTTGTTCTATAATTATTTCTAATTCTTCTAATTTCTTTTCTAAATTAGATATATATCTTTGCCTTTAGGTATAATTTTACTAAATAAGGGATTTATTCCTTGGTTAGTTTTCCTTAATTCTCTATCTTGCCAATGATAATATTCTCCTAATTCGGTTCGCTAATAATAAAGTTGGATAATTGTTTCTTTTCTAAGTTCAATAAAATCTTTTATAATTCTTGTATCTATATTTATAAGTGGTGGTTCCCCTCTATTTAATTCGGATATTGTTACTCTCTTTACACAATTCATAAGCTAAAGAAAAAATATTAAATAATATAACAATCAAACAATTCTGAAAGACGATATATGATCCATCATATATAATTAGTAATACTTCTTTCTACCTATAGGTCCATCACGCTTCTTTATAAATTTGATTTTTAAAGATTTTTTACCAAAAACATTCCAGTTACTATTAGTCGACAAGTTGAATTTTTTTAGTCACCCCGTTTTCTGTGCTCCTTTTACACCCTCCCAATCCCATAACCGCATTAGTCTGCCTATGGATATGTCTAGGTAACCAACAATGCTTCAAAATGCATTAGCACAACCTAGTTTCGTTTCCTACCTCTAGTGTACTCTCAAAAAACTATTTTATAAAGAACTTATGAACCCATACATAGATAGAGTATAACTAATTACATTTTGATTTCACATATATCTAAAGGGGTATACTCAATATGGAATTGGATGGATTTTAAAAATCCATACAATTCCAGGTGTCCTCAATTTAGAATTCTACATATTCTGCAAAAATCAGGTGTCCTCAATCTAACATTCTATGGATTCTATAGAATTCCAATTTCTTAATTTCTTGCAAATTCTTGTGGATTTCATTAAATAGTGGATTTCTATAGATTCTAGGCTTAAAAATACGGAAAATAGTTACAAAATGGAGGTAAATCCACAATCTTATCCATGTGTCTTGATTAATTGGAGAAAAATAATTTAAGGATAAAACGGTGAATTTACCAGATTTTATAAAAGATTATCAAAATAATTACATGCAAATAGCGGGACTTAATACACTTACATGATTCCTACCAAAATCCGGCTTCTTACCTTGGGATTCTCATGGATTTCATATACTTTTTTAAAACCTAAGTAATTAGTAAAAATTTATAATTATAAATCATCAAAACTCATTTTTTTCTTATCACTCTAGTTTTTAAATAACTATTCACATTCATTAATTTATACAAAATAAAGGGTCAGTATGCAAAATAATATATTCTAATAATAACGCGTATTTTTCCTTCGTTGTTCTAGTTTTTAAAAAATTAAATTATAATCAATCTATACAAAAGAAATTATTAGTGAACGAGATCAGAGATTGTTAAAATATGATATATTAAAATTCAAAACAATTTCATAATTTTTAGTAATAAAAATCTAAATGAGCAAAAAAAAAAAAAATTTCTTCATCACACAATTTTTGTCCAATCACATCAGATTTAACTTGTGCGGTATTAACAAATTACAGTATAATTTTATAATATATTCATTAGAAAGTATAATGAGATTTTATTATCTTTGTCCATTTTAGTTTAAAAAACTATGGATTTTTTCTTTATTTTATTTTAAAGAAAGACAAGATTTCTGCGTCTAACAAAATATCATGATTTTGTTATATGGCGCGTGCTGTCTCTACACCGTGTGTGTGCGTATTGTGCTCCTATAAAAAAAAGTTTATTTTTTAATGACACATTTTGAATATTTTTACTTTTTCTTATTTTTTTAATCAGTCAGTAAGAAGTTATATATAATTTTTATTTCAAATTCACATCTAACTTGCACAAAAATAAAATAAGATAAAAGAAAAATGTTGTTGAATGTTTAAATTCAGAGATAATCCCATTAAAAAAAATTAGTGATATAATAACATGATACTAGTAATCACTAATATATAAAAGGTGGAATCCTTATAAAACATTTAAATTTCACCTTTACTCCTACCATTTTCCTTTAATTCCCAATTTGCCCTTTCTTTTGTATTACACCACATTTATTGCACTATATTAATTAATCATAATATATTAAAATATTGTGAAGAAATTAAAATATTATAAAACTTTTATAAACTTGAAGGAAATAATAGAAAAATAGAGAGAAAAGTTGGAGAGAAAACTCATGAATTATATATCATTATTATGAGAACCAGAGCAACATATTTATAGGTACACGTCTAAGGTTCTAAGAGTACAATAGTCATTCACTAAATAAAATAATTATTTACAGTACTCCCCCTTGAATGACTATTCTATATAATTATTATCTCATCAAAAACCTTGTTTGAAAAAAACTGAATGGGAAAAATCTACCAAACTAAGGAAAAAAGAATATAATTAATTCTGATTAACTTTAGAGTGTCTAAATACTGTCTCATTAAAACCTTCTCAGAAAAACCCAGAAAGACAAAAATTGATCAAAGGAAAAAGAGTACTGATCGAAGGAAAAAAGAGTACAGCTGCTCCTCCTGATTTCAGCCGACAATGGTTCTCGTATTTAGCCTTCCATATCTCTCCAATATCTTCAATACTTTGAAATATATTCTGCTTCAGGCAATATAAACTCTTTAGGAGTTTTATATTGAGGGTCAATGTAATATACACTACGGATATTTATTATACAAAGAATATGTCTCGTTAAAACCTTACAAGGAAAAAACCCTATGGGAAAAATCCAAGTGAAGGAAAAATAGTACATTATTAACCTTGCTAGAAAAACCCATTGGGACAAAACCTTAGTCAAAGAAAAAGAGTACAACATGTATCTCCTTCATATTAACTGGCAATGTATACAAGAACTTTTGGTTATTTATATGCTTCATTCAAGTATAGCAAATCTAATTTTTTTCATATATTGCCAATTGAATGAAACTTGAAGTTTCAATAATATCTACCACATATTTAATGCTCTTTTAGCGTAACTATCAATTGTTATATTATTAACTTTGTAACAATTTACAGGATTGTCTTTCTATCTTGGCCAATATTTAATGTCAACAATTTTGATGAATTTTTATTCATTATCCTCGTTATTTATTGAGCTCATGAGCATGTGTAGTCAACTATTGTTTCTTAGCTCATAAGCATGTGTAGTTAACTATTGTTTCTTATCGATTCCATCTAATTTCATGATTCACATAACTTATCGAAATCTCTTTATTCCAGTAATTTCAGGCACCTGAGCCTCTTCAAACACTTTTTAATTAGTTACATCTGTATACTCTTCTGGATTATATGTCTCAAGACAACCATCTCAAGTATATGCTCTATATTCCTTTTCATGGATGTTTATCTTGGAATCGACCATGTCATACTTCGGGCATGCTATTAATATCTCAAATCCTCTTATAGGATTTTATATCAATCCAAACTAGAGCATTTAACTTGGTATATCTATTCGAAACTGTGCAGTTATTAATCTGAAATGCATACTATCTTGCAAACTTCAAGTTTGCATTATACATGCTAAGATTGCAATTACGCATTTCATAGACATGTTACCAACTATCAATTCCTCCCCCTAATACTGAGAAGGCTATTCAATTTAAGAAACAGTAAGAAAAAGATGATACAATATATCATCCTTCATGGATGAAGTATACAAATAAACATTCGAATTCAATTTGTATTCACAGCATTATATTTCCATCTTAGCTTTTGTAGTGGGGCGACTATACGTATCGTATTTATCAACTTTAGATTGAGGCTTCTGACTGTAAATCAAATATAGGGGGCTCTATATACTCTATTGTCATGTTATAAGAATACTACTGCAAGTGAAATATCAGTATCACTTAAACACAAATGATTCGTTCTCAATTTGGTGTAACAAATAACTTGAAGCGTATTATTTTGTTGACCATAGACAATTAATATCCCAACCAATATATGAATAACTAATGACTTTTTGGGATAAAATCCACTAGCAAGATACATATGTCTTTTATGAAATCGGGAGTTTTGCTCATAATCAATCAATTGAGCAAATATTTTCGCAAACTTCTGGTTACGAGTTTGACATGTGACCTCTAGTGGATCCAGATTCATAAATAATCTAGAAGACCCACATGGAGGGTGAGTGGGCCTACACGATTCACCCTGATCATTTTTCAGATATATTTGAAACTCATTTTCAAATAGCTACTGATTATTAATAATCAAATTACCTAAGAACTTGCAGCATACGAGAATTCTTTTAAATGGAGGACCCTTTTATTTTTCACATGATTCTCGATAGTTCTTATCATCAACAAATCGGGATGGTATGACTGGCCATGCCAAATAATAAAATTTCTATAATATTGAACTTCTGGTCCAATATAACAAGTAATGTATTTGAACAGCACAACCAAAACTTTTTGAACAAGAGACATCAGATTCTCAACTAAAGACATGCGGCAGAGGATAATACTGATGATAAATGATTGGCTTTATATGAAACATCACTACAACATGTAATATGGTATGATCTGAGACAAAAGTTGGGAGTTTTGTTTTTATAGATAATAGTCTAACAATTAATTGAAGACATTTAATAAACAGTTCTGCTAAATCATTTTGAGTGTGGACATGAACAACTAAATGTCCAACTCAAATTCCGATTGCCATGCAATAATCGTCGAATGTTTGATATCAAAACTCACCAGCATTATCAAGGCAAACTTTCTTGATTGAGTATCCAGGAATTGAGCCTTTTGTTATTTTTATTCTATGAGCAAGTAGTCTTGCAAATGCTACATTTCTAGTAAAAAACCAAGCGAACATAGGACCATCTAGTAGAAGCATCAATCAATACTATAAATTAATAAATGGTCTACATAGTGGTTATATCAACCTATATATATATCTATAAATTCTTTCCAAAGAAATTGGAGATTCAATATTAACCTTTATACTGAAAGTTTAATGACTAACCTGCCTTGCGTACAACCAACACATGGGAGATCATTTGCTAAAAGAATCTACTGGTTCTTTATATTGCTCCCATGTGTATTATCCGACGCATTATAATTGCTCATATATACTCAAATCGGTCAATGGACTTCAGGTTCGTGATATGGTTTGTCTCAGTTGCTTTTATGAATGTATAATACATTCCAGATGGTAATGCCCAAAATATTATTATCTTTTTGCATCATCTCAATGTAGTATCTATTGGATATCTTTAAAAGGTCGGTAAATTTCTCTTGAATTTGCTAAAATAAAGTGCATTATCAATATACAATTTAGTATTTTTTGTCAAAATAATACAAGCTCTTTTGGAGCTTTTGATGATGTTCGATGCACTGGATATAGTATTAGCATTATTTCCAGATAAAGTTAATTCCATAAAATAGTTTTTGTCTTGAAAAATGGTATGCATAGTTGCACTGACAATAAGTTACAAATATTTCCTTTTGGGTTAGCAAATAAGTTAGGGACATCAAAGCGAGTCACTACTTGACCATCATAATCAAGGAAATTAGTCTCCACTCTTCTTTTTCCCTTGAGATCCACGGGGTATTTCGCCGTACGATAGGTACGTACTCAATGCCCTTTCATGCTCACTTTTAGATGAGTTATTATTATTGGATACATTATGCATCTCACTGCTAGGGTTTTGTCTATGTGTTTTTCCACATCTATGCCCACATTCACAATGAGATGTTACATTTGCTTTAGGCAATGTAGTCAATCTAGTGTGGCGTAACTAATGATTTTTCATAAATGACTCATTATTTTGTTCAGCCACTAGTAAGCAGGATATGAGTATTGAGTATATATTGAAACTATGCTCTCGATGTTGCTACCACAGGAGCATATTCAAGGCATAAAAGGTGGAGAGTGTCTTTTCCAGCATATCTTCATTAGCTATTTTTCTCCGCAACGTTTCAATTTAGAACTTATTCTGAACAACTCATAGTAGTACTCACTCACAGTTTATACGTCATGCAATTAGAGATGCATCTATTTATAATGGGCTTTAGAGAGAACCATGATCCTCTATATAGGTCAACCCTTTCTTTCAAAATTTTTCATGAATCATGTAGATCTCTGATGGTAAGGTATTCAACTTTCAAGTTATCGTGGAGATGATAACAAAGGACACTATATGCTTTTACACTATCTTTAGATGTGTTTCCTTCTTTTATTGTCTTACCCAAATCACTTGAGATCAGATATACTATAGCATCAATGCCCCATGACAAATAATTATTTCCGATATGTCATGTGCAACTAACTGAAATTTCTTGATATTCACTATTTATATAACTTTATGATATGTAAAGTCATAAATTTAATGTCAATAGGACATGGATATTTATACTCTCCTTCAGGGAGTATTGTTTCACGTATTACTAGTATCTATAGTCATCAAGACATAGTAAATTATACTTATGGAATTAATTTGAGCTATTGCTGCTTCATGAACAATATATCAATATTCTTCAGGAATATTGAATTACCAAATAAATTAGATCCTTAGATCTAATATAAATTGCTCTTCAGAGATCGGAAGAGCATTCTTCAAAATGTTACAATTAGTTGTGCTACTTTGAGAGCAACAATTTATTTGATCTAACTGAAGTAATTGATTAAAAGTAAATAATACAAAAACAAATTAATAATGTATATGACGAATAATAAAAAGATAATATTGCTTCATAAGAATCAATATAAAATATTCTTCAGGAATATTTGTTTACCGTATTTTTCTTCAATAAAACACAGATCTAAATTTCATATATCGTGCTCTTCAAACGCACACCATATTCAATTGGAATATGCTGAGATCATGTTGTGCTCTTTAGGAATCACAATGTATTAATCTTAATAATCTTCAAGACCATTAAAAATTGTAGAATCGTGTTTCTTCAGGAATCACGACAAATCATGTCTTATATGGCTTTTCCAAAGCCAATCATATTCTTTTGGAATATGAGCTATAAATTGCGATTTTTCATCAACCACAAAAGATTATATCGATATCGCAATAATCTTTAGGATTATTGATAGATTTTGAAGGATCCTGTTTCCATGAAACCACGATAAATGATTACTATGAAACCATGATAAATGATTAATCAATAAGAAATATAATAAAAAGACAATAGCATAATATTATAAATCAATCAATATGTATATAAGCTTCGAATACTTAATCAGATGAATACCACTTTTGCAAACCAAGATCCATTGAACATTGACACGGAAGAGGAGTTTTCAACTCACGGCTTCTACAATAAATAATTATTGAAGATAGAGTAAAACTTAACCTTACGAAACACCGTAACCTTCTTATGATTTGTGACAACATAAAGCATATATATCAGTTTTTGAATTATATGTGATTAGATCTCATAATGTCGTATTAATTACAGCATATGAGACGTATCACATGTGCAGCTATACAAATCTGCAAACTAAATTAATACCTTTAGTTTCGAAAAACTTTCGAACAATTATATATGCCTAAACTTTTATGCCGTTTAATATAAATAAGTAAAGAAATCATTCACGCCATCGGCTGGTAGCCTCAACATGGATTAGAGAAGGAGAATTTTCACTTCCAGAAATCAAAACATGATTTGCGGCTGCATAAGGAGAGCTTTTTAAAACAAATAAAAACTAAAAAGTTTAGATTCATGCTTTTGATAAAAAAAAAAATGAGCTTTTTGTGCTAATAACGTGTCATAAACTAGAAAGAAAGAATAAAAAAAAGAGAGAGAAAAATTGGAGAGAAAACTCATGAATTGTATATTATTATGAGAACTAGAGCAATCTATTTATATGTATAAGTCTATGGGTTCAAGGGTACAATAGTCATTCACTAAATGCAATAGTTATTTGCAACATAAAATATTGCACTCTATTTATTACACTCTTATTAATCAATTATTATGAAGAAACTAATATATTGTGAAACTTTTCTTCAAACAATCTGTATTTATTACACTAAAGATTAATCTTTAGTGTCGATCTATTTATTTTGCTTGATTTCAATTTCAACTATTATTTCATAGTGTGGTAAATTGTAACTCGCTTTAGAATTTTCTTTTTTAAATTTCAAATTCTATTTTTGCTTCTAATCACACATTATTTCCTTAATTTCAATTAGTGTATTATTTGAATTCAATTCCAAGATTAATCTTTAGCTTTTATTGTGGTTAATTTAGTTCAATTTCAAGATTAAAATCACAATACTAAATACAAAGTTGCCATATTAGCATCCCTTTAAATTAGTATTTTATAAGAAATTTGTTTAAACAATTCATTTTAAGAAATCATAAATTATTATAATTTTTATTGTAGAAGTAATGATATCATAGATTTAAATATATTTAAATACTATCAACAATCATAGGAATCTAAACCAATCATTTTATTATTCTAAGTTTTGTCTATTACATTATATGTTGTTGTACAACGTGCAACACACGTTTAAATTACTCGTAATTTTTTAAATGCTTATAAATTGGCTACCTCAACTCCTAAGAAAAAAATGGTTACGTAAACAAAAGGTTAACTTAGATTATGTATTTTTTCCTATTAGTTCATATTTGTACGATCTCTTGTTTACCAAAATTTATCTATCTCATTGATTTGTTAATAAAAAAAATCTATCGAGAGAATATTTGAAATGATATGAAATTCTATTGATCAAGTTCACGTTGGGACATCCTCTTTAAATCCTATAGATTCCATTAAAAATCCACAAAAAACCATGGTATAGAATTCTATAGAATATTCTGTGAAATTCTATTAAAATCCTCGAATTCCTTCTATTAAAATCCATGAATTCCATAAGAATCTATATAACTCAAAAATTCCATCAAATTCCATGTTGAGTACACCTCCCTAAGTGTAAAGCTTAGGCTTCTATACCTGATTACTTCCTTGAAGACTTTCTTTGTGTGTTGTAGTGAAGAACATTGAAGTGAAGAATATAGAAGAGAAAGAGAATTTTAAAGAACTTGCTATAATTTTATAATTGATAACAAAGATTTCATAGATATATAGATCGTTTCTGAAATTGCTTACATTCTAAATGAAAAATTTCTCTTCATTTGTGGTTACAATCAAAAGAGAAAAAGAAAAAAAATAGATAATAAGTAGAGGTAGATGTGAAATAAAGTTGCCAGATTCACCACTATCTTGGCCTACTCTCGTTTCCAATAATTTCATCATGGCAAGTAAGCCTCATCTTCACAGTAGTTTGGTAGGTCACCACAATTTTGGCATTTGTGCCCCACTTGTACTTCCATTAGCTGGTGTAATTGATATATATATATATATATATACATATATAGGAAAAGTGTACTATCAACAAATTTTCATCATGGCAAGTAAGCCTCATCTTCACAGTAGTTTGGCAGGTCACGACAATTGTGGCATTTGTGGCCCACTTCTACTTCCATTAGCTGGTGTAATTGATCATAGGCTTCTTGACTTAGAACTAAATTGTTGTTGATTATATTTTCAGCATATTCTCTTAATTTCCATAGCTAATCATGGCTTTGCTTCACTATTGCCATACTGTAGATTAGTAACTTGTCATCATTTGACTCGTAAATCCATACATTTGTTCCTTAAGCCAATATTTCTTTTAATTCAATATACACAACCCTGAAAGATAGGACTGTTTTTTCTGGTATTAATTTTATCTGGTCTTCTTTGTCAAATATTTTTACTTTGAATTCTCCCGTTATAGGTCTACTAGTCACTCCTATCTTGCTTTGATGGGATTTGGTAACAATGATACTTCCTTCATACTTTTGCTTGGGTAGATAAATTGTATAAGTCCTTGGTCAAATAGTCCTCTAACTGTTCTTTCATTTGCTCCTTCCATTATGATGGCTTTATTGATGTTTTGATGGCTAATTGTTCTCAGCCATTCTCCTTCTCTTGTCCTGGTGTTCAAGTATTCTACATATTTCAAATATATCTATAGTTTCTTCATCATAGCAACTTTTGGTGATATCTCCTTTGGCTTTGCTGCTGGTTTCTTTGTAACTTCTGAAAAAGTCTCTTTGATTGGAAATATGCCAATAGCATTTTCCTTAGAAGAGGATCCTTCTGTAATTTGTAATTTAGTTCCAGTTTTGGAAGTAGATTCTTCAAATATATTTTCTCCTTTGTATTTTTCTTCGAGGATAGCAACTTTTTCGTCGAGTGTTGTAAACTTTAATTTGATGTACTCAAATTCTAATGTAATTTGTGTCACATGATTGTATAGATTTGTATGGTTGATGTTGATTTTTCCAACTGCTAAATTTATCTCTTCTAGCTTACTGCATATGTCATCCATTTCTGGATAAGTAATCTGCAATAACATTGTCAGTACCTTTTATATCAACGATTTCAAAATAGCGACTTAATTCTACTTGCCATCTTATCAATCTCTATTTGCTATTATATGATCTATTTCTTTAGTTAGCCAATATTTCACCTGAGTATTATCTGTTCTAATTTTAAACTTAGTGATTACTATAAATAGCTCAAACTTTTTAATAGTAGTTTTAACATCTAATAATTCCTTTTCATTAATATGGTAATTAATATGTGTTTTTATAAAAGTACCACTGGTATATTGTGCAATTCTTTCTTCAATTTCTTAGGGATATTTGTACTTGAGAACTGCTCCCCGTGCAGTTTCACATGCATCAGTTTCTATTATCCATTCACATTCTTTGTATGATAATTCTAACTCTGATAATTCTTTACAAAGTTCTTTTATCTTCTGAACTTCTTCATCTTCTTCATCTTTGGACCATGTCCATTTTGCCTTTCCTTTTAATTTCTTTTGTAAAGATGTCAAATGTTTTGCAAGATTAGGTATGCATTTTCTAGTTTGGTTAACCAATCCTAAAAAACTTTGTAATTGTGTCTTATCTTTAATATAATTGTCAAAGTCTTGTATTTTTATTTCTATATGTTTCTATAGTTTAATACCTTCTTGGCTAATAATAGATTCTAATAATTCTACATTTTTCTTGGCTATTTCCGTTTTTTATGCTGATAATATAATTCCATTATGTTTTGCTATTTTTATAAATATATTAAGATGCTTTATGTGTTCTTCCTTTGTCTTTGAATATATTAGTACATCATCAATATACACTGCTATAAAATGGTAATAATCCTTAAATATTTTATCCATATATCTTTGAAATTTTCCTGGACTATTTTTAAATCCAAAGGCTAGTACATTTCATTCATAAAATCCTTGAGGCACCGTAAAGGCTGTTAAGTGTCTAGATTCTTCTATCGGCATTATATGATAAAATCCTGATGTTAGATCAAATTTTGATAAATACTTTTTCCCTTTAATTTGGTTAAATAATACCAGTTGGTTTGGTATCGGATATCTCAATTCTTTAGTATATTTATTTAGTCTTTTGTCATTTATAACCATTCTAGATTTTCCTCTTTTTTATTCTGAATGCTTTACTACAATGAATACTGGACTACTATATTTAATGTTAGACTCTCTTATAAAATTCTTTTCTAACATTTCTTTAATAAACAGTCAAATTCTGGCAAATCTTTTGGTGTATGTTTAATTGGATTTACACTTATTATCCTAGTTTCATCTTATAATATTATTTTTGCCATTGGTTTAATTATTTCCCGTTTTTCCATAGGGTTATATCTTGACAATTTTATTAAATGTTCTGTTGTGTTTTTTATTGTAATTTGGTCAAAATGTTCATCTACGAAGTTTATTTTTCTATTTTTATTTGGCATAAATTGTGTTGTTTGTGCTAGTTTTTGTCTATCTTCACCACGCTGGGCTGCTATATCAGGCAAATTTTGTCTACTATGTGGTTCACTAATTCTAGTGGCTATAGCTACATGGTGACAAGGGGTATATAAAAGTATTTCTATAGTTATAGGATAATATTGTTTTATAAAGTTATGTCCTAATAATATGTCTCCTGGTATATCATTAAATTGATATATATATATATAGGGTATTTGTAGTTCATATTTTCCTATTTGTATTTTTACATTCTTTGCCACTTTAGTTACCAGATTTGTACTTCGACTTGTGAAAACTAAAAAGGTATCGTATTTAGTGATTAATTATATGATTACAAAAACGCCTATTTATAATAAAACTAGGACAAACCCTAATATGTAACCCTAATAAGCTAAAATACCAAAAATACCCTTAACACAAAATATCTAACTAAATAACACTTCTAACACTCCCCGTCAAACTCATGATAATGATCATCAAGAGTTTGCCAAGAAACAAAACAAAACAAAACATAGTAACAAAATACAGTAATTTTTTTGACACTTTATCTCTAAGAAAGGTTGAAGCATATCATGTAGTCTATGAGTTCAACTTAATAATTCTTCAATCGAAATGCACAGCCTTCATTCTTGTGGAAGCAACAACCCGGATCCAACAAAACATAGTATTCTGATTTGAGAAATCAATTCCATATATCCTGGACATCAAATAGAGGAAGAAGAGGGAAACAAAGCCAACTCCAAGGAGAGAGACAAAGCCAACTCCAGATTTAACTGGACTAGATGAGGAGGGAGACAATTCCAAATACATTGGACTCCAAATTGAAAAAAACACAATTTCAGATACATGGACACCAATTCATTTCGGATCCACTTCAAATAAACCACAAATAAATTCTTTCTTACCATATGCTCTTCCGATCTGCAGAATAATTACAACTCACAGATTAACCAATTCAATAAAGGTAGCCCACCGAGCCACCATAATAGACAAGTCAAATCCAAAAGAAGTGCAAAAAATATTGATCCCAACAAACTAATAAAAATAATCACGTAATTATTGAGATCAGACTCGAGAACAGCAAGCTGTCCCTCTCGCGCATAAGATTTCAAAGCTGTAACAAACTATCAATTACGGTAGCAACGAGTTCCTCCTCGTTCACGACAAACCAGATCGGCCCCGCACTCCCAATTACCGTAATGATGATAAGGAAGCGGTTACGCTTCCCAGTCTGATTCTTATTCTGCTTTGAAAGCAACATTCTTTAAATTCTGAATTTTTCTCAAGAATTACTTCAATATATTTGGAATACGGACAAAAAATACCCGAAAGAGATTAACAAATTCAATCAAACAAATGGAGAGAAAACGAAGAAATCAAAGAGAATAACGGAAAGAAAGGATACAAAGGATTTGGCCGGACGAGCAGAACAATGCCGCTCGCTGGAGAACGGAGCAACGATAGACCTAGACCAGAATTGAAAGCTCTGATACTATGTAAAAACTAAAAGGGTTTTATATATTCAATGATAATAATAATGGTTACAAGACGGCTATTTATAATAAAATAAGATAAACCCTAAACTGTGACCCTAATAAGCTAAAATACCAAAAATACCCTTAACACAAAAATATCTAACTAAATGACACTTCTAACACTACCAAATCCTACTAGTATAAGTCTCTCTTCATTTTCTTTTTTGTTATTCCACATTTCAGGAGGTAATACAATTTCTTTGAATATACAGGATGATGCTCCTGTGTTGAAAAGAGTGTGATAATTTCTACTAAGATAACCTCTATAATCTTGTATTTGTACTGTATCAACAGTTGTTTTTATTTCAAAATTTCCTATTATCCTTTCTTTCATGTATGATACAGTGGCTCTAGTATCTATTAATATAATTTGTTCTTTCCATACTCCATTAGTATTGATTTCTACCATTATTTGAAATTGAGTAGTTTCACAATTTCTTGACAGATTCATTCCAGGTATTTTTCTGTGTATTTTAGTCATGGCCGTTTTACTTCCTGGTTCCATTTCTATTCCTCTCAGTCTATAGTATAAGGTTAATACTTTATTTTTGTTTCTTTCTCCCATATTTATACCGAAATTTGGTTTTATTGTAAATTTTACTTTTTGGTATATTAGATTTCCTATTGCTATTCCTATTAACGCATCTTGTACTGAACTAGTTATTCTATCATCCATTATATAGAATTCTATTGGTGTATTTATCCTTCTATAAAAGAGGCTTTAGCTATGATTTGTATTGCTCCTAAATATACATTTTTTACCTTTCCTCTTGACTCAATATCTAATTGATTTAATTCTTGACTTATAATTTCTTCACTAATTATAGGTATCAGTGTATTTCTTGTAGTGTCTTTTATATATATAGGACGACTATGTGTTCTATTTTTGGTAAATTTTCTGTCATTTTTGTTACTTGGCTCTGATACCATACTGAGATGAAATGAAAATGCGGAATTTTATTATTTCAAAATGTTTTCAATTACTTTTGCTTTTGTCTTTTAGGAGGGGGTATTTTTTCAATTAGCTAAATATGTGTAAAACTTTATGTAAATGATTATGCACCATATTTGGAAATTTCTATATTCTAGTAGTTGCTTCAACCTTAGCAAAATTAAGAATTGAGATGTGGATTTAGAAGGCTTAATTTATTATTAAATATGGCTCTTGAACATACATGCATGTTTTTTTATTGACGGAGTGTACCGAGTATTTTTAGATATTTATGGAGTACTATAAAACTTTTCCCCATATTTGGCAAATTTATTATGAGCACTAAAAGTGAAAAGTGTGCCTCTATATGTATCGACAAATAATGAATAAGAAGACTACATTGAATGAGGTAAATTGGAAAAAAGGTACCCTCTCCGTGCTCTTCCGATCTGTTTCCTTTTTTTATTCGTCTCAATTATATAGTCTTCATTCCATACCAAAAAGTTATTTTATATTACTTTGCATACATAAACTTATAGTTGTAACTAGTACTAATACTTCCTCCGTCCCGATTA
The DNA here is from genome assembly GCA_963692815.1 of Nyctanthes arbor-tristis. Lineage (NCBI taxonomy): Eukaryota > Viridiplantae > Streptophyta > Magnoliopsida > Lamiales > Oleaceae > Nyctanthes > Nyctanthes arbor-tristis. Next base: position 39,205 of record CAVNYN010254712.1, on the reverse strand, counting down.
TCTGGTTTCATTTTCCTTTTTGGAATGTCCCAAATATATAATCACATTTTGTATATTAAAAAGTCTAATTTGCATCTCTTTACAAATACATCCCTATTTAATACTTTAATTATAACTGTCAATTTTGAATTCTACCTATTAAATCGTGAAAAATTAGGAACACAAATTTCAAAATATGCTTTTCCAACACATTTCTTAGGGGGTGTCCTCACATGGAATTTGGTGAATTTTAGAAATTCAAACAATTCCAGGTGTCCTCAATTTAGAATTCTATGGATTCTATAAAAATCCGGTATTCTGAACTCAAAACTCAGAATTCCAAGGATTCTATAATTTTTGTGAAAAAGCAAAGTAGACCATATATTTGGGACGGAGAGAGTAAAAGTTAGTCATTGAATAAAGGGCAAATTAAGAACATGAATCACAAAATTTACTTTTCCAACGATATTCTTAAGGGTGACTATATTTACACTACAAATTTTGCTAACTATGCCACACATCAATTGAGTTTATCATCCTTTAACTTCACAAATTTTTATATTTATGTCATTCAATTTTTTATGTTATAGTATATTATATATAATTCTTTAATATTCATTACATCTTGTATACAGTGATGTTTATCTTGCAAAATTTTGTTAAAAGAAACATTAAGGGTGCGTTTGATACAAGTATGGAATCTACTTGGGAAGAAAATATTTTCTTGCCAGTTAAATTATCATTAATTGAATTTCATGGAAAATAAATTGCGAAAAATTTGATTGAAAGTGAAATTCTCGAAAAAAGTGTGAATTGCCTAGAAAACAAAAATCATATACCCCTATAGGAAAATATTTTCCTTGTTTTCGAGTAAAATGTGGTCACGTGACCAAAATATGGAAAACGTTTTCCCTAAAAAAAATTCCAATCAAACACCATAAAAATAGAAATTTATTTTCCATGGAAAATCTTTGATAATCAAACATACTCTAAATGTTTTAAATAAGTAAAATAGTGAAAAATATAAAAGTAAAACAACATGTTTTCTCATGATTTTGAATTATATATTATCAAAATTTTTGGAACGAAAGTTGTTATTAAAACAAGAAGATCTAATTAATGAGTAGTTGAGTGAAATAATGAAATAAAATATATTACGGGGCATATTGTTATGAAGAATAAAGTTGAGGATCTTCAGTACAATAAAAATGTGGTGCACTTAATCAAAATTATGTTGTGAATATATTTTCCTTATTCTTATAGTAAGTTATATTCCCACAACAATTATTACTTGGTCCACCGCATTTTTAATTGCTCTACATCGAGATATACAATAGTCATGTTTGATAATGTAGCTTCGAACACTTCACATAAATGATGGTATCTTATTGAGTCCATTTTCTGAACATCAGATGTATATCTTCATTATTTTACAATTACAAATATTATGAACTTAAGATAAAGGCGTGTCTCTTTCAGTAAAATATTATTGAATACATCATTTTCCAATTATAATCATGAGATCAATGTGGCCAAAAAAATTTCTAAAGAAGAAACAATAATTAACTGTTCTGCAAAGAGACTTTCAGATATGGATCTTTCTTGTATTTGGAATAAAGAGGAAGTGCAAGAGCATTCTCTACGATTTTTCCATCCTCGTGGTCTTCGCTACTAGGCTATCGAGTGAAGGAAAGTTTGCCTGCCACATTACATACTTGACTATTAGTACTGAAAGACAAGCATGCTGTAAGACGTAAAAAAAATGATCGCATACATAGTGGCTTTAATACCTCTAGTCATATATAGCCGACAATAGCCAGTCTTAATTCCTCACCATAAAAATCCTAATTAAAATCATGCAGCAACCATGGTTCCTGAAATTATGATATGGGAAACAAGTTATTTGTAATTACAACGGTAAGGTACAAAAATTTTCTTAGATAAGTTTTAATGAGAAGTACCTTTATTTAGAGGGATGAAATGATAACCTTTTCAAACTTACAATATGTAAATGACTATAAATTTTAAAGTGAAAAACATAGAAGTTAATGTAAGACTATATAATTTTTAATGCACAATATATTTAGTTATATTTTAACTTTCAAAAAAAAAATTGCAAAAGCTATATTAATATATGTTAAATATATTATAGATACATGTAAGTAATAAGAATCAAAGTCCCAACCACCGCTCCCTCTGCAAAATTATGAAGAAATTTCGTTTCAGTACACAAGCGGGTCGGGTCACGCGCACGCGCTGCTAGGTACGGGCCTGGGTTTGGTAAGTGGGTTGTTCACGAGATAATGGGCGGTGTTGTGATTTCGGGTTAGGTTATGCCGGGTTTGGGTAGCATGGCTTTAAAGTTATAATTTTTTTTTCCAACTAGTTATGTCGTCAGTCAGAAATCACCGATGGAAGGACTTTTCGTTGGAGTCTATCGGAGTTTACTGACGACCTTTGCTGGCCGTTGGTGATTACTGACGGATACGAATCATCCGTCGGAACTCACTGACAAACCGATTACCGATTGAGTTTCCGACCATGCTTTTTCCGTCAGTAACTCACTTTTCTGACTGAATTTGACCATTATAGACGGATTTTGACTTTCGGTACAAGCGTGTTATAGTGTTTAGGGGAAAAAGTTACCGAAGAGGATTAGAGTTACTACTAATATTTTAACATTTTTTTTACTAGTTACCCAGACTTGTATTTTACAAATGAATATCTTTTTTTCTTTTTTAAGCTTAACCTATTATGCTCACGGAATAGATGAGAGATAAAGATCCGTGTCACTCACTATAGTTCTCAGAGTTGTTGAAATAAGGGTTCCAACCCATGCTCATGACCATCTTGTAAACGCCTCGAGTTGATAAGCCGGCCCAACCAAAATACAATCTTGAAGGATGTTCTAGAAGTATAGCTGAATAAGCTTCTGTTGATAAATTGGCTGAAATATAAGCGCTTCTTGTTAGGTTATCATTGTATCAAATCAAACAAAAACTAGGAGATTCAAACACGGGGACCCTGAAAAAAAATAAAGAAAGAAAGAAAACAAGCAAAATAGGTAAACAACACCCATCTATACATCTATACACCGTAAATGACATACCCCGTCCCAAGCTATCCTACTAGATCTGACATGTAGCGTGCATCGATGATGGATACCCGTTTAACCGGGATCCACCGCCAAGACAAACTAAAAACTTGTCTTGATACTACATAAACTTTTGGTATAAGAAAATTTCATAAAAATTTTGATAGAGTTTGACATTTCCAACCTAAAAATATAAATTACCTTATCCGTACTAATCATATAAAATAAAATGAAATAGATATGATTTGATGTGAACCCCCTTGGTATTGGACCAAGAAACCCCACAAGAATGGCAATTTCTCAAGAAAGCTAAAGATTGGTAGGATTTTTATCTTGAACTCAATCAAAAACCAACCCCAATAAAACTAGGAATAAGAACCCTAATCTCCCAAAAGTAAAGCACGCAAGATATAGGATCAAAATCCCAAGAGAAATCAACCCTTAAAAGTTATAACTTTCAATGAAGAACATTGAAAATGAAAGAGAATATCATAGCCACCATTTGTGTTTCTGAATACAAGCCTACCTTAATTGATAATGAAAGGGTCCTATTTATACTAGAGAGTGTTTGGAACAAAGAAAATTACAAGAAAAAAAAGACATAAATAGGCTCCAAACTCGGGTGGAAAAGGCATACAGGCTGGTGTGGCCATACCATTTGTTGGGTGCGCCCGCCCCCAGCATTCTGCCCAAACGGCAGATTTTTTCATCATGTTGTGCGGCCGCATGGCCCTTTTTTCCAGAATTGCATGGTAAGTGTCTGAACTTCCTGATTTGCTCCAGATCGACTCGAAACTTAATTTTTGTGCCCGTTTTGACCCTCAAGCTCAATTCTTGGTGCCTTGAATCTTTTCCCAACTAAAAGGATTGACTTTGACTCATCTTCAATTATCTCAAGTCATGAACTCCCAAATTCAAAATCTACAATTTAATCCCAAAATTTCGGTCGAGCTCTAAAGCTTTAATTTTAGTATAAAAAAAAGCCTCCAAAGCCTCCAAAATGCCTCCTTTGGCCATATATTCGAAATCTTCATTAAATTTGATTTGTCTTAGCTCTGTTTCAAAAATTGGTTGGATCCGTATCACATCACAATTTTTCCTTCAACAAACTTATTTATTACCAAATCATGAAAATTGGAACACTTTTCATCATATTTAGAACCCGAACAATTATAAATACCAAAATACATGTATAGAAATATAATTGCGCAAGGTATGAATAATTCCGAATAATTAACTTATGAAAGTTAAATTTCCAACTATGATCAAACATCTATGCTTAAAAATATAATGAAAATATTAAATGAATGCAATACAATATGGTTGGCTGAGAATTCCACAGGTAATCCAATAGATTCTCAAACTTGATCCTCCCTATAAGAAATACGTTATAAAACTTATGAGCTGATAACTCAGTGAGTGGATAAGTTTGCAATATGTATATATATTTTTCCATATTAATTATTTTTGAAAATCTCTTGAACTTGATAATATATAGCTAAAATTTAAAATGCTATGAAATTTTGAATGAGGTTCAGAAACATTTTTCTTTACTTAAATAATACCAAAAGCTACTTACCATGAAATACTGATAATATTGCTGAAATCGTTTCATGTCAAGAATCATCGTGAAATCGTTAAAATGCTAGATGATGAGAATCAATTCATTTAAAAAATCATTATAAAATCCTCCAATAGTACCACAGAGCAGTAACCTACTTGTACGGAGTAATCTTGATGTACAAAGCATACTTCCCAGCGTATAACATAACATAGTCATACGCGCGCAGAGCAAGCCCCAAAGGCCAACACCACCATATACGGCCCAAAGCCTATGTATGCATGACGATGGGTCTCAAGACCTATACATAATGTAGTCTAACACTGTGAAACATATCACAATATAACACCTTACTTATTCATAATAATACATAAAATCTTAAATTCTGCTCTTCCGATCTAAACACATTCATTTCATCATAGTTTTCCACCTTGATATTTTCACAAACACATTTCTATACATGTCCATTACCTTAAATCACTACAAACTCTTTTTAACTTCAAATTAACAATTCTCAACCACATTATTCCATACTCTACTAATATATCATCATCAAATATTACCCAATTTCTCAATTTCTAGGGTTGATGAAAAACAAACCACAATATATAATAGAAACTAAAAATTAAAACTCAACATCCTTACAACATAAACACCAATTATTTAGTCCCAAATCATAGGAATAAACTATAAATATAACACCCATAAAAAAATACATAAACCCTAGAAATAATTTCTTGACTTACCTATATGAAACTGCACAAGAAAATCGAGAGCCCAATGTCAGATCATACCAACTAGGTCAAAATCCCTTCATTTCCTTCTCTTTTTCTTTTTCTTTTTCTTCCCATTTTTTTTTTCTAGCCGAAAGCTACATGCTCTATGCATGTGTATGTATGTAATGTATAATGTCCCCAAATGAAAGAGAAATCATTTATATATAGGAAATTGCACCCAAAGTCCCTCAACTTCTTGCTTGCTATAAGTTGGTCATTGACAAAATATTATTTACCCATAAGTCCTTCAACATTTAATTCTTCATCTTAAATCCTTTATTAACTTAAATTTTGCCCCAAATAATTTAATTTTGACCTTGACTTGACTATTCAACCTTTGATTTTGACGGGTAAAAATTAAACTTTGAAAATAGTAGAGCGGGTCATTACAGTAAATGTGATGTAGAGATGACATATGCATAAACAAATTTTAGTTTGTTTAGTTTAAGAAATGTAGAAGTCAAGAAACTTGTAGGGATCCCAAGCACTTTCGAGCCACGTCCAAAGCCCTTAATGACAGGCCCAGCAATGTACCAAGGTTCTATTGGTAAACTACCTTCTACCCCTAAATTTATCACTTTGTCAAAACCATGGGCCATTAGATATATTACCAAAAAACCAAAAATTAGCATAGGCTCACAGTCTTCACATGCAGGTAATCCCCATTTTTCAGGTTGTAGATCTAGAAGAGAATTAATGGTCTCGTCTGCAGAGGTGAAAAGATGGGATTGTTTAAGAATGGACGGGATAGCAACCACTTCCATTCCAACAGCCTTACCCGCAGTTACCCCTGGCCTGTGTACAAAAAAGCATTCTCACATCAGAATATGAAAATGAAGCTTGCTCACTTTGATTTTTTTTTTAAAGAAAATGTTGTTTTCCATAAAATAACTCAAAGGAAAATTACAGGGCCCATGACCAACCATCGGGCCAAAACGACACTACAATTCTGGAAAATAAAGACACAACCAAAGGGTCCAACAAGAAGCCCAAAACACAACGACAGACACTACAAAATTAATAGACAGAAACAATCAGAGAACTAAAGAGCAACACCCAGAAAATGGAAAGCAACATGGAACGGCAGAAGCCATGAAAAGGGAGAAAGTTGGGCTGCCACTGGGAACACCTGCACCCAGAAAACAAAGCAAATTAAGGAAAATCATCATTCACATAATCCTTCCAATTTGCCCATGCACAAATGGAACCCATCACCCGTCTCCCACGGCCAACCACAACATTTTACAGTACAAAATCAATATCTTCATGATGAAGATTTCCAAAACCAAGCCTCTCCACGCGAGAATTGGTAAAAACACACAAATAGGCAGAGTTTTCCTTTTGGATACGATTGAAGAATAGTTGTCTACCCAGTTGTCTTTGCGGAGTGTAAGGGAAGAGAACTTTGAAGATGTTGTAGTCTTCAAGAACATCTAGCAAGATAGAATCAGGGATACATTCGTCGTGCTCCTTTTCAAAAATTTCAGCATTTAGGAGTGCTTGTTTCATGGCCGAAAAAGAGGACAGACATGGATACCAAGCCTTTGCATAGGGGTATGGCTCAAGAATAATGTCTAGAGCTGCCTTCAGGTGCACCGTTGGGGAGTAGAGGTTGCTATGTTTGCCGATCCATTGAGCGTATCTCTGAAGAAACACATCGAGAAGCTGAAGTTCCACTTGGGTGGAGTTCACAAGTATTTTTGTCATCCTAAATTTTGCAAAGAAATATTCCCAAACCTTGCTGGCCAGCTTGCCATCTGAGAACACATGTTCAACAGTTTCAATCTGGAAGCAACATTGACACTTAAAGGCAATACACAAATTTAATCTTTGACTAATCATCATATCAACAAGGATCCATCCTTTCCAAAGCTTCCATATAAAAATGTTAATCTTAGGCGGTATAGATTTTTGCCAAATAATAGCACAAGACAATTGTCTAGTGCAAGCCTTTCTAACAAGATTCCAAGCACTTTTTATGAAGAAAGTACCAAATGAATTAGCTTTCCAGATAGCTAAATCTTTCTTTGAGGTATCCAGCAGAATCTGCTTGATGTGTTCAGTTACCTCTCAGGGAATATAGCGAATTAATTTTTCACAATCCCATGAACCATTTCTGAAAAACTCCTTGATAGTGCAATTGCTATGAATATAAGATGGCAATCTGTCTTTCAGTGTATCTTCCCTTACCCATTGATCCAACCAGAAGCAAATATTTCCTTCACCGATTTCTGTGCCAATAAATTTTTCAGCAATCACTTCACAACCTTTGAGCATTTTCCAAATGCCAGAGTCAATTGGTTTAACTGAAATGAAATAGGTGTGGTAAATTTTGCAATATTTATCATTCATTAGATTAGCTCAAAGACTCTTCCGATCTCCTGAATTTCCACCATAGTTTGATTGAGAGTACATCAATGAGCTCTTGAATTCTCCGAATACCAACTCCATCTTCCATCAAAGGTTTACAAATTTCACTCCATTTTGCCCAGTGGAATTTTCTTTCCTTATCAGAACCCCTCCCCAAAAAAGAATTTTTCCAGTATGGACTCTATCTCTTTGCAAATATATTTAGGAGGGTTTGCGACTTGTAATGTATAAATTGGAATAGAAGAAAGCACACTCTTGATAAGTGTAAGTCTAGCACCAGGTGAAAGAATCCTTATTTCCTATCCCGACACTCTCCTCTTGATCTATTCCACTAGGTGCATGAAAAGTTGCCTTTTACTTCTTGCTTGGTGAAGCATAATTCCCAAATAGGTAAGAGGGGTGTCCAATTGAGTAAAACCAGTAATTTCTTTAATATTTTGCGTTGAGACAGTAGATGCTTTGTGACTAATTAGGAATCCACTCTTATTTTCACTGATTTTTTACCCAGATGCTCCTTGATATCTAGTCAGGATGTCAGATACTGCCTCAATACACCTCTTGTCTCTATTTGAAAAGATGATAATATCATCAGCAAACTCAATATGAGAGATACAAATCTTCCCTCCATAGCTGAAACTCCAGGATGGATGACTCTCCAAATATAAGTTCAACTGTCTGGAAAGAGCTTCTGCAGAGAGAATGAAGAGCGCAGGGGAAAATGGATCACCTTGTCTCAGTCCCTTTCCCTAAGAAAATGCCCAACAACCTTTCCATTGATTAAGATAGAATACCATACTCTAGAAATACTCCGTTTGATAAGATTGATCCATACACCAGAAAAGCCAAAATTTTCAAGCACCTTGAATAAGAAACTCCAGTTTATGCGGCCATAAGCTTTCTGCATATCAAGTTTAATGGCCACATTGTTACCCCTCACTTTTTTATTCAGTGCATGTATCATTTCTTGGGCGATAAGAGTATTATCACATATTTCCCTTCCTTTGACAAAGCCACTTTCATTTTTAGAAATAAGTTTAGAGAGGATCAGTGAAAGCCTATTTGCAATGATTTTGGAGGATAATCTGTTGAAAATGGTACACAAGCTGATGGGTCTAAAGTCCGTCTATTGTTGAGGATCATTCTTCTTCGGAATAAGACATATAGTAGTACGAAAGCTCGATGCATGAACTGACCCTTAAAGAAATCTTGCACAGCTTCACATACTTCAGTCTTAACAATATTCCAACAACATTGAAAAAAATGGGTAGTAAAGCCATTTGGCCCAGCCACTTTAGCCCCGTTCATGTCTTAATAGTAGCATGGATTTCTTCTTCAAGAGGCAAAGACATCAACATATTATTATCCTCATTTGTAACACATTTGGGGAATACTAAAAGAAAATCCTCATCGGAATCAATAGGCTCTTCCTTGAAGTTTTGTTGAAAATAATCCACAGCTGAATTTTGGATCTCTTCCTCCAATGTGAGCTCCCTATTCTGCCATACAATAATGTGAATATAATGTGAATCCTGCTTTTCATCTACCTCTGATTAACAAGTGCATGAAAATATATTTTATTCTTATCTCCACACTGTAGCCAACGTGCTGCTGCCTTCTGCTTCCAAAATTCTTCCTAAAAAATAAGGGTTTAGGTTAGAATAGCTTGGACACGTTTAAGCTCTTCCCTATTTTTAGAAATTGGATTTTTTTCAAATTCACTTTGAGCTTTATCCACCAGAAAATCAGCTTCACTTATTTGTTTTTTCACATTCTTGAAGACTTCCTTATTCCAATTCTTCAATGTATCCTTAAGCCTTTTAAGTTTTTGATGAAGCCTCCACATCCCATTACCGTCACAGTGTTGTTGCCAACTATGCTAAACAACTCCAAAAAATGCATGGTGTTTAGTCTACACATTAAGAAAGTGGAAGGAGGAAGGGCCAATGAAAGAAGACTGAATATTCTCAATAAGTAGAGGGCAATGATCTGAGCTAGTAGAATTAAGAGTAGATATCCTAGCACACTTTGCAAATTCTGAGAATTCAAAGTTTCCCAAAATCCAATCAAGTTTCTCTAATATCCTACCATTAGACCGTGTAAATGAAAATCCATTTGAACTTAAGTCTAGAAGCCCATAGTAAAAAAGAGCATCCTCAAACTCCCTAACATGTAAGTACCGATCTATTGAGTTATCACTTCTATCAGTGGTGTATCACACCACATTGAAATCCCATACAACCAGCTAAGGGCTGTCAATCTTATCTGCAAAGTGACGAAGTTCATCCCAAATTAGTCTCATTTTAACGCAATAACAGTCCGCATAGATGGTAGTAAAGAGGAATCCAGAATTTGAGGCAGGGCACTCTATTTTAGAATGAATACATGGGTCCGACGAGAGTTGAACGTTACAAAGGATAGAGTCTTTCTAAAGCAACCAAAATTTTCCATTTGGATTAGAAAAATATTGCTAAAATACAAACATTCTACTATACTTAGAGATTTGATCAAAACTAACCTTTGGTTCGATAATAGCAAGAGCATTAATGTTGTGCTTTTGAACGAGCAAATTAATCCTAGAACGAGCATTACTCTTTGCAATGCCCCTCACATTTCATGCGAGACAATTAATCATGGAAACATGTTGGAGGGGGAAGATGGCCTCCTGTTTGCCCAAGCCAAACCGTCACTGTCGATTTCTTCTGAGGAGCTGAGATCTTCATTCACTTGCCCATTGTCCACCAGCAAGCGGGCTTCCCTTAAAGTTTGGAAAGAATTTGGATCAGATAAATCTTCAACTAGTGCAAGATGTCTTGTGGTGTAATAAGGCTGATTTGTTGGGCCAGCCTTCTCAATAAGAGCCCATTCAGGGGCGGAGCCAGCATGCCGCATTACCCCTAGCCGGACCAAAATATCAAAAACCCATTTATATAAACACTATTTTTTCAAAAGTACACAATGTCGGGTATATTACAAAAATTGTTCAACAAATCAAAAGCTAGCGCTAAAAAATAAGTTGAACCCGACGATTTTTAGTCTAGCAAACTCATCTATCACACACTCCATAACTATTTTGTTAACAAGCTCCCTTTCGACAAAAATTGTCAAACTATCTACAAGAAAGTCATCATCCATCTTGCTACGTAGTTTTGCCTTTCTTATTGGCCTAAAGAAAGAATGCAATGTAGTTTTACCTTTCTTGCTAGGAGGTTGTTGTTGTGTGGCCATAACGTAATCTATGGAATCAAAGTAATTCAATAGAATAAACTAGAAAATTTTTCATTTAAATGAACTAATGAGGGTATTCAATTCACTTAAATCTCCCAATAGATGAGCAACAAACCAACAACTACAACAACCAAGTTACCAAAGCACAAAGTAATTCAATAACAACCAAAGTAATCTATAGAATCAAAGTAATTCAATAGAATAAATTAGAAAATTTTTCATTTAAATGAACTAATGAGGGCATTCAATTCTATGAGCAACAAGGCAACGACTACATTAACTAAGATACCAAAGCACAAATCTATAAGAAACAAGCCTAGTAGCCAACAACTACAACAACCAAAGCACAAAATACCACAATCCACAAAAGCCAAAGGACAAAGAACCGCAATTCAAGTATGCAACTTCCAATCTTCCATATTAAATTGTCGGCTATTAGAACTTAAAATTAGAATTAGAATTTAGAAGTTATAATTTTAAAATTACCTTCAATTCAAAGAATCAAAGTCCCAAGTCTCCAAACTCCAAAGTCTCCCATCTTTAATTCTTCAAATGAACAGCCAAGTTGAAGAGAGTATAATTTTGAAATTACCTTCAATCCAAAGTCTCCAAACTCCAAACTTCAAAGTCTCCAAACTCCAAAGTTTAATTCTTCAAATGAAGACGAATAGCCAACGCCCAAATTTAAGTCACCCGCCCAAGTTGAACAGCCAAGTCGCCCGCTTGGAGGCGCGAATGAGTTGTACGGACGGCCGGACGGGACTCGGGAGAAATGGAGATGAAACTGGAACTGGAAGCAAGCAGCCAAGCACCAAAGTGGCGAAGCAGAAGTACGGAACAGCAGAATGCAGAGCAACAGAACGAAGAAGCAGCGCCGGACTGTTGTACCTATGCCGGAGGGCCGACGTGCGACGTACGGCGTGGCGCGAGAGGCAGCCGCATTCCGTGAGTTCATTGGTTGCTGCTTGCTTGAATTTGGGAATTAGGGATTTCATTCAACTGATCTAAATTAGGATTTAGGAACGCAAGGAAATTGTGGTAATTATTGGGCCAGATTTTGTGAATTAGGATTAGGATTTTCTTGGGCCAGAATTTGGTTATTATTGGGCTCTTTAGTTGGATTACCTCTAGCCCAAATTCCCTTACCCCTAGCCCAAAGACCAGACAATTTTTTTTTTTTTCATATTTTTTACTAGACCAGGCCAGGAATTGGGCTATCCCCGGGCCAAGGGTGGCCCAGGCCCAAATCCACCCCTGAGCCCATTCCCGCCCTTTGGTTGTATTGGGTTTACTGGCTCTTTAGGCCATGCTTTTATATTCCACTTGATTTTGGTCTCCAAACTAGGCCCAAATCCGCCCCTGAGCCCATTCCCTCTTTAGGCCATTCTTCTTCTGTATCTTGCACTAGTAAAATCCCTCAGATTTTCAACGTTGCCTTCTACACTTTTTACACTCTCTTCATCGTTAGAGTTGACAGTGTCGTTTGGAATGGAAACAGCTTTTTTGGGCTGCATCAAAATACTGTCTTGCCCTCTCTTTTGAGACTTTTCCTCAATCGGGAGTCCAGTGCCTTTCTTTCTTGAGTGTGTTGTAGCTTTCAGCCTTTCTTCATCGGAGAATTTGTTGTTGTTTTGTCCAAAACTTTCTTTATTCACTTTCAAAGAGCAAGGTTCAGAGAAATGTTGCATTCGATTTTCCTTATTGAGAGCACTAGGATCAGAGCTGAGTTAACCCTTTCGTATAGGTTCTGGAGCAGCAAGCTGGTGTGGGAGCAACGCGCTGCTTTTCACTTCTGACTGACTTTCTGCCACCTCCTTGCCTTTTGAGGATCTCAGATTAGTGGTTTATCCTCTAACTTTTTCTGAATACATTTTGTGGAGTCATGGCCAATATGGAAGCAATAGTCACAATGGATTGCCAAAAGTCCCCTTGCTCCATACCAATCCAAATCTTATCTAGAAGAGGCTTGGATATATCAATTTCAATGCAGGTTCTCGCAACACTTGGACGGATAAGAAGAGCTGTGGCCTTGTCCACAAAAAGTGGTTTACCAACCATATTAGCTATAGAAAGTACGGCACCACAGTGTTGAAAAAAGATATAGGGCAGTTCGGCAAGAGAGATCCACACCGGCACTATTGGAGATTCTTTATCAAACCTAAAGTTCTTGTTCCATTTAAGAATCCGCAGGGGGGATCCCAGAATTTTCCAAATCGGTTTTATAAACATGCAAAGATAATCGCATTCTAATTGGAAATGTATGATAATATGCTTTCTATCAAGCCAGCCAATTGTATAATATCCATTGAACTTCAACCTATTCATCTCCGACTGAATAGTAGCAATCGATGGCTTAGCGTGGGAAAATGTTCCCACAAGAACAAACCGTACTGGTTCTTCCAATAATTGGAGTTGCTTACTGGAAAAGTCGACCCCTTATTTACTTTCATGCAAACAAGGAGCAAGAATAGGGAAATGATGTATCTTCACCTGTGCCTAGCCTCATAGCCAGAGGTAGAAGGTGCGGCTAGGGTGGAAAAAGTAGGAACAAACCCCGTCTGTCGTAGGGGGAAACTCTTTCTCAGAAGGAATTTCTGGGGATGGTTCATTTGCTTGCGAGTGTGATGGTTTGTGCTGTTTCTGTTGTTTCCGCTCAGGAGCTTGAAAGCCAAGAAACTCAGGCGACAGTTTAGTTTTCAGGGAGTTTTTCTTAGGGTAATGTGTGAGGGGGATTTTAGGGAGGAGCTGGGAGGTTGAGCGCTATATGCAGATGGGGAAAGATCGTCCGGAGAGTCTGCCAGAGTGGCAGCAGGCAGCATGCTGGTCTCGTAGGCCTTCCAACCGCTTGCTCACTTTAATTACTCATGAACATAAAACTTTTTTTGCAAAGCCATTGGCAAAGAAGAGACATGTATTTCTTCAATTTTTTCTAAATAAAAGATTCAATTCCTAATGGTTAACATATTCTGCATAGGATTTCTCATGATATTATTATAGTTTCACGACAGGTATTGACAATTCGTTGTTTGTGATCATGTATTGCCGTTAAAAGAAATCTAGCAAGCCACGGAACATGATACTTTATACTTATAGGGAATCTTCGAGGGCAAGACAGCTGGAGGGGTCAACGTTAAGTCTTTTTGCAGCCTCAACATATCTTCAATAAGGAATACACCAAAAAAATTAATAGTAACACAATTGATTTATAACTGAAACTTCCATGAGAAAGACATTTCAGGTACAAACCCTACATTTCAAGCGATGGCTTCCCGTTTGTGACTTCATCATCTCCTATAATAAAATAAAAGGATTCTTTCCAACATGTAATTTTTTAAGTACTGATGGTTAACAACTCAGTTAATCAAAGAAAAAGAATTCCCAAGTACATCATAGTGAAGAATATCATTTTATCAGAAGAGTATTTAGTACTTCAGCATATAAACCTACCTTGATGATAAGATATCTTGGTTTCAATATTTTCCTTTGGAGAATTTGAAGCCAATACCATAGCAATTCCATGATTCCTTGTATGTTTAATTAGTCTCTTAGCACCAGGTTGAGCTTTAATATTGCACCACCAAAGGGATGGTCAAAATCACCCTAAGGGATGGTACTCACTCATTTAAAATCGCTCAAAGGGATGGTAAAAAATTGCCCTAAGGGATGGTAATCGCTCATTTGAAATCACCCAAAAGGGATGGTATAAAATCACCCTAAGGGACGGTAATCGCTCGCCTGAAATTGGCATCGGTATAAATTGGCAGCGCTTGAAGTTGGCGTCGCCTGAAATTAGAATCGCTACAAATTGACATCTACTGAAATTAGAATCACTATAAACACTACAATAAATAAAGACTGTCTGTTGCCGCTACAAGCGAAATGTCGCCGCTATAGACCTATTGTGACGGTTTTTTGTGGCGAGAATGTTGTTACTATAGGCCTATACCTATAGCCTCATAGTGGCAACTTTTTGCCCTATTGTAACGACATTTATAGCGACGACATGAATGTCGTTGCTATAAATTCTACGATTTTGGGCCACAAAATTTTTTTACCCGGCCCACCATCATCGGCCCAGCCCAACCCGTCCCGTCCCTCTCTGTAACCCGCCTATTTCTACTTTAATTAATGGAACACATTATCTGTACGCCCCAGGATTCGAACTGAAGAATTCTCTTCACGTACAAGCACCTCACCAATTGAATTAGATGAGTTTTCAATTAACATCTTGCATTTATAATATATATTATATATATAGATTATTACAACTATAGTGACGAACATGTTACCTACAGCGACAACTTGTCGTCAGTGAATACAATAACAAAGGCGGGAAATCTTCCCGCCAATCGTATAGCGAATACTTTTAATGTCGCTGCTATAGATATTATGATGTCACCGCTATACACAGAACCTATAGTAATGACAATATGATGTCGCCAATATAGGATTTAGGCTACTGTCGCTACTCGTAGTCTTTGCTATAGCCAATGCTGTAGTAACGACTTTTGATGTCGCCGCGAATTGTCGCCGCTATAGGGCTTTGTGTAATTAGCATTGCTACAAATTGGCATCACTATGAATTGGAATATCTAGAAATTGGGATCATTAGAAAGTGGAATCGCTAGAAATTGAAATTGCCCAAGGGGATGATGTGAGTAATGAAGTTACTAACTTTGATTCCTCACGTCATCACTATCACTTTACTTTATCTTCTTTTTATTCACTCTCTACAAAAATACTATTTTCTTTGTTATGAGAGTGAGGGAGCTTATGATGATATATGTATACCCTGCGAGGAGTGATTGTAAAGGGACTATTTCGAGGAGTCGTCCGGGTATGATTATTGATTACTAGTGGTCGCTTCACTTCTTGACTGGGGGTTGATTATTATATCCAGTGTATGTACAACCCTTTTGTAACATTTTTTCCCTATCTTTTCTTCCCTTGTAAATAGAAGGGGAGTCTGTAACATGAAAGGGAATATTATTCCATTCCTCTAAGTGCTAGTTTTTCTATTATACAATTTTTCTCTCTCTCAAATCCGTTCTCCATAGTACAGGTGATATCACAACCTATACAAACTTGAGTGATCCAAATAGATTGGATCAGTATTCACCCCTATTTTTTATATTTTGTGAGTATTGAGTAGAAATTGATGGAAGAGGTACGTTCTCCTTTGTCATTAGGTTTACCCTGTGCTTTGTTGCAATATTTATTTTACTAACATCATTCCCATTCCAGCTCCTTAACAAATTTGGCCCAATGGGTTGACAAAAATGGTGGCAAAAGGAGGTAAAAATTTACATTATTATCCTTAATGGTGTTTTCTCTCTCTTCTGTTATTGAAATAACATACAAGGATAATAAGGTAATTTCAAATATTTTTGTCTTTCTGTATGTCTAAATAGCTTGATTCCTTAATAAAGGTATATATCTACCAGGAACACATGTTGTCACCCTTTTATTCTTGGGATTTACTCTAGCTTTTCTAGCTAAATTTTGATGCATTTCGAGATCAACTTGGCACTAGTAGTGAATGTGCCCACGTAGTCAATCGCGCCCTGGGAGGAGAACCTCTTGTCACAAGGCGTGTACCTGTCACGGCTACAAGAAAATTTTTCATCAACTTCTAATTGTGATTTATCGGAAAATGATATAAAATCAGACGTCTGACACGTAGATGCCTCCGTGACATGCAATTAGGCATGACAAATCAATCATACTTATAAACGTGGCCTGATGTCAACTGATGCGGTTAGCCTAAATACACGTCATGCAAGCGTCTGACTCTAGAGCAAAATATGTTTGATTTTATATCATCTCTGGAACAAAATTGGTATTCAGCTCTAGAACAATTTGTAGAGCTCCACCCTAAATGAAATGAAAATTTTTTTATCCGTAAGTTCGCAATGCAAGGTGGATTATGTGACTGCGATCCACCCTACATTAAACTATTTAACTTAAAAATAATAATAAGTAAATATGAAATTTTTTAGAAAGAAACTTAAAAATGAAAAATATAGTAAAAGAAAAACGGAGTAGGACACCGATCAAAACTTCGATTTGATTCATCTCAAATCTACTTTGTTCCCATCCTACAAGTAGCTAACATTAAAAGCAATATTCGATCCTTTTCTGCTGTTAGGATTCAACACTACCCCTCGCCCTCCCCCATCCAACAAAATAGGGGCAAAAAAGAAAGAAAAAAAAAAGTGAAACGCAATTAAAGTGCCCAACTGGTCAAATGACGGCTTATCAAATGTATTTTTTAATTTTTCAAAAAACCGTCTTCAAATAAAATAATGCCACCTTATAATTTATAAAATTAATTGTCAAGATAAAATAAAAGGTCATGATAACTAAAGTTTTAAACGAGAAGGCTGTAGAAGAAGACAGATAATTCTATTACCACTCAATTCAATTTGATGTGAGAAAGTCGATTATCTACTGGATTAATTAATTAATATAATTTCAACCAATTACCACTTAATTTCTAGACTAATCTACATGAGATTAGGTTTAAGTAATTTAATTTGCATTTCTTCTGTTTGTCACACTACTATTTTATATAATAATAACGATAATATAAATATAATGAAAGCATTTTGATTGGCCCTCTAAATCAAAGCATTCTATTGGACGGGCGGATTATTATTAATATTATAATAATAATAATAACAACAACAATAATAACTAATTACAAATAAACTATTGGCCCCTAATTCATCAACTACTATATCAATTAACTAATTGTCATTCATACTTCTAATTATTTAAATACTATTGGCTGATTCTATCCAATCAAAATCAAAAGCCAAGTATGACAAGCACACTTCTTCACCAACCCCAACCCCAGTGGAAAAAAAAAAAATATATATATATATATATATGAGCTTTTAGTATTAACAAGATATATTTGGTTTTCAAGTGGATCACAAATGTTTATTTTATTTCAAATCAAGAGAAATTTTCTAGTACCATATGTTCATATCATTATGGTAATAGGTACGAGTTCTCAGAGCTCAACATCTGGCCTTCTATTAATAGGGACACTTACTTTATTGGATGTTTTTAGAAGTAGAGATTGCCGTTAGTACCATAATGGTACTAAATAATTTTCATTCATATTAGTAAGTCAAGTTTTTTTTATTTAGATCTTCTAGAAGAATGAACAAATTGTAATAAGAGATATCGTACTTCCATTTCATTTTATTTAACTTCACTGCTAGAAAATGATGAAAACATGCTTCAAAGTTTGTCATCCATATTTTAGGCGGATCAAGGCTTTAATGGAAATGAGATTGTGAGTTTGTGACTTATTGACCCCGTTTTGCAGAAGTAATAAGCAAATCTTACATTTTGAAAGATGAATGAAAAAATTGTTGCAAACGTCTCACACCAATAATTTTGCAAGAGGTTAAGCAATGATTAGGATGCTAAATTATAACCAGTTAGTTGTGATAATTACCAAGCAATTAAGAAATAGTAGGAACTAGATGGCACCACATAGATTGTGTGGCATAATACTAGCTCATATCATCGGTTGGTGTTACACCACATTATCTGTTTAGTGCTGTAACAACACCACACCTCTGGTGTTTAATCAAATCCAGATTAGTAATGACTCCAATTCTCTATTTCTTTAGGTCATGTTATATTACTTTTTCTTGGTCTTTATTTCAATCTTTTGAGGGCATTTCTCAACACATAAATGGTCATATAGAACAATATTTAGTCAATTGCTCATTCTGTGAAATGGCTTGATAAATCATCCAATGTTTTTGACAAGAAGCCGGCTGCCTCTTTCGAGCTCACAACCTCGACCTCTGCTCTGAAAATAGCATGAACCGGCCTGTGATCAAACAGTCTCGACCCACCTCTTTCTTACCCAAGTTGCCTCAATCCCTTCCCGAACCAAATTATTCGGTCACACCTGAGGCCTTACTTTCTCTTAAATGAATTTAGCGCTCGAATTTGCTATATGAATGGATGAAATCCGAATCATATTCAGCAGCAAGGCGACTTACCATGCAGGAGCTCGCCTCTTTTTCTCTTTCATTTGCTGATTGCAACCATAATAATCATCTGAATCTTGATTGTATTTGTATGTGGGCGCGAAGTTGATTGCTTCCTCATGCCAACCCTCAAAGACATGGCCTTTCAAGAGCTCAATCTTCAACTTCAAGTTTGAAATGAAACAAATCAGACCTTTCTTTGAGAAATGCTAACTAATGGTACCTCAAGATCATGTTACCTGATCATTTTGTAATAAAATGCCCCACTCTTTAATGTTCACTAAGGATCTTGTAGTCGCCTCTAGCAGGTTTATCCGGTAGTTCAAGTCTCCGAGCCAAACCACCCTACTGTATGAAAATCAGAACCCACCATGTTTAGAGTTATGATAATCAAACCAGTAAAGTCCAACTTTTAATAATTTTTAAGATTAGATGAAAAGAACATAGTCTACATACTCATGGTCGAGGATGTTTCTTGGCAATGTTTGAAGGGGGCTGCTAGGGAAGTCTGTGTGTGACAAAATTCTTGCCGCGTCTTCATTTCTCTGTTTCTCATGGCCTCTTCTTCCACCCGAAGGTAAATGACTACACACAAAGCAGAAGCTTGTTTCCCACATGAAGAATCTGACAGAAACTGCACCCTGTTCATCAACTATGGATTAAGATTATAGTTTTCTTTTTCGTGAATTCTAGTTAATTATGGTATGAAAACAAATGTTTCAAAGATAATAGATTAGCCTCAATGATATTTCCAAACATACGAGGTTGTAATATTTTCTCAGAAGAAGGCTAATTCTGCTTCTGGTACCTTGTTTCCCAGGCGGCCTAAGAGACCACAACCAACACAGGAAACGCTTGGATAACTGATATACTCACTTAGCTCGGTTCTTACCCACACCGTAATGTATATCCCGACCATTTGTTTACTTATTATGCATTCAAATTCTGAAGCATTTGAGTTGGTAGAATTTTGCATCTTTAAAGGATGCACTCCCTGGGTCTCTCCAACATCGGTTTTCTGAACTACGCCTTTGGTTGCCATTCTCTTGTTGAGACCTTCTTTTATCATGGCATTCCATTTTGTGGAAATGTCACTATTTTCTGACCCAAAAATGTTTCCTGCACTTAAGGACACAATTTCTTGGAACCTGCAAATAGTTGTTTGAGAACTCATTCTTTTTAAGGGACTTTGATAAAAATTTTCGGTTTTGTGGGCTTATAGAGTAGAAATTACCCGAAAACATAAATATCTGCCATGCTGTTTTGTGTGTCGAGCAAGTCTTCTAGGCTCAGGTTATCCGGCGGTGTGATGCCTCCAACATTCCAAGAGCACACCAACAATCTTTAGTGAGAAAGAGTAAAAGAGAGTTGTAACAAAAAGAGAAGCTATGCAAAAGCAATCCAAAAAGAAAAAGAAGAAAGTAGTTAGTAAAATCTCGCACTTGACAGTTTGTTGGACCGCGGACAACTTTCCAAGGCTGAGAGATCCTTGATTCAACTTCTGAGTTTCCACCATTGTTTCCAATAAATCCTCTGAGTTTGTAGCATATATGTTGTTGCTCACCCTCTTTGTTAGGATGTTGCCTGATACCATGCTAGGCAAGAAGAGCTTGATATCAGCAGACAAGAAAAATCATTTGGCTTTTGTTCACTTGAAAAACCAAACAAGGAAAGCCAAGTTGTCTAAGAGAGTGTGAGAGATACAGAGGAAATCATTAGGATCTCTTCAGCAAACTTCAATGGCGTGCTGTTAGCATTACGTTCCATTGCTATTTATAGGTGAAGAATACAAAAAATGTTTGAAGGGTTGTAGAAACTGAAAGAATGTGGGAAATAAGACTGAGTCATCTAATTGGAGGGAACCTCACTAAGTGTAGGAACAAATGTATATAAAGGGAAAATAAAGATGAATAATTTTTAATTGGGTCTTTTTGAAAAAGTTACCGAAAAGGCTCATGGAAAATGGCTAGAGAACTTTAGTAGAACTGACTTCCATTGGGAAATAGAAATGCCTACGGTTTTTTATGTTCCACTGTTCACCCACATACACTACCCCTGCTACCCCACCCACTGCACTGGGGGGGGGGAGAGAGAGAGAGATAGAAGGTTTTGGAGAGGTATGCTGTGAAATTAGCAATGGTAACGGGCGGATGCGCATTTGAGGGCGGATGGTGACTGATCCCAATGTGGATGGGCGAATTGAATTTATGTTTGCGGCAGGTCGGATCAACTTTTTGATCCACTTATTATTTTTAAACTTTATTTTTAATTTTTTTCTCATTTATTTTACATTATTTATTAATTTATTAATTATTTTTATATTAAATGGATTAATTCAGGACAGATCAAGGCAGAACACCTTTGATCCGTCTTGCTTTGCGGATTGGCGGATGGAGAAATTTCTGCTCAGAGCTCCATCAGGTTTGGCGTGCTATATTTTCTTATTATATTTTTATTTAATTAATTCTGAGGGTTGGAATAATTTTGAGCAATTTGCAGATTGCCTTTCTTCTTACGACTGTTTCCTACTTGTTTAAAATGCATTTCAACATCAACTAGAATATCAAAGTAGAGATTTACATAAGGATTTCCCTTTGGAATATACGAATGATTTTCGTAGTTTTGTATTTTGTGACACATGTATCTGCACTTGTTAGCTTTGATCTACTAAGGGAAGACTCGTTGACATATAAACATCTTAGGTAAGTTCAGTATTCTAAAAAGCAGTCAAGTATGAACAAGTTTTGAGCTTAGACTTTTCTTAGAATGTAATATATGATAAAATTGTGATCAGTATACGATAAAATGTGAGGCAAGACAAGCTGTGGGACACAAGTCTCGAGTTTAACTGTGTATAACAAGGCTTAGGCATAAACAAGTTTTTCAAAACACAGGGTGAAGTTTGACAATTATTTTGGGAGAATATGGTTGAACTACAGCAAACTTGTCAATTTGTGTAGAACTCAAGTATAGTCGCAAAATAAATGTATATGGTGAAAAAGTATGTGTAGTATATGGGCAATATTCAACTATTGTTAGGGATTCGGATTTGACGTTTCTATCCATTTGGTAATGCTATTTACCATCAATAGTAAGGATTACATCTGACGGGGGAGGTTCCATGGGAGGGAAAGAACCCCCAACTTTTGAGTTTTTCTTTTCTTTTCTTTTCTTTTTTTAAATTAATTTTGTGTTTTATTTTTTAGGTCTTGCCTTCAAATTAAAAAATTTATTGTGATTTACATGATTTGAATTTTGATACGTTTGCAATTGGAGATGATGGCCTTTAAGTTAATTAACTTTAGAATTCAGTTTTGTATTAATTGGATATGTTTATAGAATTAATTATGACTTTAATTAGTAAATTGTGTTAGTCGAACACTGTATTGAGAATGCATAATCTTAACACATCCAAAATATATATAAATATATTTTTTAATTGACTAAACGTTGAATAATCTCAATCTAATACCAGATATATAGCACTATAAATATCATGGTACTATACAGGAAAAATACAACCATGCAGTATGTCACGATACACGCCACATAACTATATGACACTATATGATAATATACATTTGATACTAGATCATTTCTGTAAATAATTCGACGCCGAACTTCAAAAGCTCACGGTTGAGGATTACTCCTATTATGCATGCCATTATATAGGGGGAACGTGGACTTCAAAAGCTCACGGTTGAGGATTACTCCTATTATGCATGCCATTATATAGGGGGAACGTGGTTAAAAACATCCATTAACATCAATCTAGCCTTTCAGTTAGATTTTAAGCTTTATAACCAGTTCTTAATCTTTATTATTAAATTATTTTTGTGGACATATTAAGCTAAGAAGTGGGTAGAATTGGAGATTAATTAAAAGCACTTGGCTAAAGTTTCACTAAAAATAGTAAGAAAAAAGAAAGTCGGCTATCGTATTGTATTAATAAAATCTCGACCAATTAACACTTGACGTGTAACATGAAGTAACAGGAAAAAAACTAATTGTGATTAGTATAATTTCGACCAATTAATGCCTAATTGTGAAATTAGTTAGTCGACGTGACGTAAGTGATTAAGCAAGCTAATTTAATCTCATTGTCAAACCCTCTATTTAGTGCAATCATTTCGGTTGCTCCTGTAAATCGGAGCATATGTTTGGGCGGGCGGATTAATATAAAAATAATAAAAGTAATAATAATTAAGATCAAATTAGTCGCCCCTAATTTTAATTATCAATATATAGTTAATTGTCACTCAAACTAATAATTATATAGAATCTATTTGCTAATTTTATCCAATCAAAACCAAAAAGCCAAGTGTTGGTTTTGTGTTGGGAGAATTCTCCTTTTTATTGTTTTGTTTATGATAATGTGAAAAGAACAGAAAGAGATGCCAGCAGTATTGCACCCAAAGTCCAAACCAATATTATTATTTTAAGGGTAGTTGGTTTTCAAGTTGGTCGCAAAATTTTGTTTAATTCCAAGTCAGTATGTAAAACTTTTTCAGGGTTCGGACTAAGCTGATAAGCTAATCAGTGGGATCATCGTTGAGTCTTGCATATTTGGGATGGTATATTGTAATTGCATTTCATTTCACCACTCAAAAATGATGTAGTATGCTTCAAGGTTTGTAATCCATAGTTTTGCATGATTGATCAAGGTATCAAATGGCAATGAGAAGCCGAAGTGATGGGGCTTGGAGAAGCTATATTGTGGGTTAAGACTAAAGGCTTCCAAAAAGTGATCTCTGAGATGGATGCTCAACAAGTTGTAATGGCTGTCAGAATGGATAAAGAGGACTACTAGAGTTTGGAACAATCATCAGGGATTGCAAGACTCTTCTAGGCCATAATATGAGCTTTGTGGCTTAGTTTGTGAAGCGTTGTATGTTCCCAACCCATAATTTAGCTTGTCTATCTGTGTCTTACGTTAGTCCTCCAGTTTAGAACATAATTACCACAGTTTCTAGTGGCATCTCTTATGTATGATTTGAACGATAATGGAAACCAACAAATTCCTTTCGTCAAAAAAAAAAAAAAAAGAAAAGGAAAAAAATCCCTTGTTCAACGGAAATATATACCAAGTAAATTTCAAGTTGGGGAACATTGAAAAAACATAGCACAAGGGCGCCACGCAAATAATTCCACACGAGATAAGATAAAGGTCATGATACTGAAAGAGGAATATCGCTAGTCAAAATTGTGGTGGCCTTGTAATGAAATTAGAGAAATTTAGATACAACGGATGTATATCTTACGTGGTACATCTGATCAATAATATACATATATCTCTCCACGTAGAATATATATCTCATGTACCTAAGTTTTTCCCATCTAACATGGAGAGATTTCATCTTACATCATACATGAAGAGATACATTTATATTATTG
The DNA here is from genome assembly GCA_963692815.1 of Nyctanthes arbor-tristis. Lineage (NCBI taxonomy): Eukaryota > Viridiplantae > Streptophyta > Magnoliopsida > Lamiales > Oleaceae > Nyctanthes > Nyctanthes arbor-tristis. The sequence continues at coordinate 14,788 of CAVNYN010254712.1, read as the reverse complement.
ATTAGATGTACATGTAAAATATACATCTGCTATACCTAAATTTCTCTCCATCCATGATACCTAAGTTTCAAAGAAAGTAGGAATACATGCACTTTTGCAACTTTAGGTACCAATCTATATCCAACTCAATTTGCTTGAAATTGAAAGTAGCTTACATTGGATTATTAAATATATGATACATACATAGAGCTAATATAAAATGCTTAATGTTATTTTCATTTATAGCATATTAAATTGTAAATTTGTATGCATGTCAATATCATATTAGAATTGAGCCAAATTCTTGGTGCAGGCCACTGTATAAATAATCTACACATAATAATAATAATAATAATAATAATAATAATAATAATAATAATAATAATAATAATAATAATAATAAAATCTCATTGCCAGCTTATATAAAACAATATTTAAGTCCATGGTTGGTTATTTGTCACGTTACGACAAAGACATGAGCATTAATTTTTTTCTATTAAAAAATAAGAACAGACTAATTCATCCACTATTTACTTCTTAAAAAAGTGCTATCATAAATAACGAATTAACTAATTAAAAATTGTAAGTTATTATTCCAAATATTGCATTTGATCTTGATGCGCAATACGGACAATTGCCCTTTTTAATGAAGAAGCTGACAAGGGAGTGACTAAAGAAGACTTTTGAATAGAAGATTTAAGATAAAAGTCCAAATCATGAGAAAATAGATTAGTTTACATTTGGAAAGCTACACTTCAATAATGTGTAATTGCATTATTATACACTTCCTTTTGGCCCCATATTTGGAACAAAATTTCCCCGACTATTAGAGTACTTACTTCGTCTATTTGGCGAAATTAATAACTGACATGTAGATTTAGATGGCTCCATTTATTTACCATTAAAATGAGCTCTTTAATACACATTCGGGTTTTTCATTAGTCAGAAGTATTGAGTATTTCTGAACAATCCTGGAATACTAGAAAAATTTCTCATATTTGATAAATTTATTATGAGCACTAATTACGAGTGAGAAGTATGACTCTTTATGTATTGGCAAATAACAAACAATACATTGAATGAGGTAAATTGGGAAAAAAATGGGGTACTCCCTCTGTTCCATTTATGTAGTTCACTTTTTTTTTTTTATATAATTTGTACTAATTATACAGTCTTGTTTACATATTAAAGAGTTTATTTTATGTTACTTTATAAACATACCCTTATTTAATATTATAGCTGTCAATATTAATTTAAAATTTTAGTCATTGAATAAGGGCAAATTATGAATATGAATCACAAAATCTACTTTTCTAAAAATATTTTTAATTCTTGTAAAAAGGTAAAATGGGGGGAATAATTGAAACTGAGGGAGTTAAGTTCATTAATTTCTTTTTTTTCGATCCGTGTTACATTTATTTTGATTGGACATGAGCTTGTTATTTAGTAGATATAAGGGTTGGAGTGAGATAACAAAACAAAAGTGTATTTGGCCCCCCACCCCCCCCCCCAAAAAAAAAAAAGGAAGATGGAAAAAGAAAATATTTTCAAATTCCATGAAAAACAAAAGCTTAGGGTAAGATCTTTCAAAAAAAAAAAAAAAAGCTTAGGGTAGGTATTTTTTGTATCGACAATTAGTTAAAATATATTTAAAATGGCTGTCATAAAATTACAATTCCATTTATATTTGTGTGCATGTCATCAAACATACACATATCGAAATGAATTTGTGACATTTTCCATCAAATAGAATGCCAAACAAACATGCTCTTAGAGATAAAAATAATGAAGGGTATGAATTGAATTATTTCCTCTAAGGAGGGGACAAATATTGGAATTTAGGAAATTTAGAGTTGATTTATTTTCTACTTTTTATTCAAATTTCTTAACTAAAATACTGTTCCTTTAGTTTCATCTTTTTCTCCTGGCACACATTCTATGAATTAATGATCTTTGAATTAAAGTTTAAGAAACTATTAGTGTGTTGGCTATAGATATTTATGTGAGTTTATTAGAGATGTCCAAAGAACCATGCTATGTTTATATATTAAAAGTAACAGTCTTAGCCTATGATAAGATTGTTATTTGCCACACTTTGAATATTATCAATATTGGCTTGTCGGACAAATATTTGGGCTTTTCTATCTCTATTGGCCGGAAGAAAAAACGCTGTTTTGCAGATATTCATGACAAGTTATTAAAGAGAATTCGAGGATGGAAGAGGAATCTGTTCTCGATAGGCGGACAAGAGGTTCTTATTAAGGCTATTCTCCAAGCATTGCCAGTGTACCATATGAATCTTTTCCAAGTTGCCAGGAGCTATCATCCAACAGATATAGAGTGCCATTGCTCGGTTCTGGTGGGGAGGAGATGATAAATGTCAAAAAATTCACTGGACTACATGTCACACTTTATGCATGTCGAACCAAGAAGATGGACTTGGTTTTGGCAACCTAGAATTTTTTAATCATGCAGTTTTGGCTAAACGAGCGTGGCAATTTCTTCATGACACTACTTCACTTGTGGCACGGGTACTTGAGGGGAAATATTACCACTCTTTTTCTTTTAATGAAGTTGTATGTCGAAGCGGATACTCTTTCCTTTGGCAGAGCATTATTTGGGGTAGATGACTAATATACCTAGGAGCGATATGGAGAATTGGAGATGGTCAAATAGTGAATGTCTTTGACGATCCATGGCTGCCTTCTACATACCCCTTCCGTCCAGTTACGACCAAGCATGATGGGGTCTTGAAGGTGGCAGAATTGTTAACTGACTCAGGTAGATAGGATTCTCACAAGATTAATACACACTTCTAGGCACCAGATCGTCTATCCATTATATCTCTCCCACTAGCAAGTTGTGCTCAGCCAGATACACTGATACGGCATCATACAAAGCATGGTAATTACACGGTTAAGAGTGGCTATTGGTGTTTGATGGCGAATATGTCCGAGCTGATAGGAAGCAGCCATGGAAGGAAGCTTAAGTCGGCGAATTCATTCTAGAAACTCAATCTTCCCCCCAAGATAAAGTTGTTCGGTTGGAGACTTATGTATGATGCTCTTCCAACTTTTTTCAATCTGGTATGTCGAGGAATAAAAGTCCAAACACGTTGCTTGCAATGTGGATATCTTGAAAATTCTCAACATGTTTTACTGGAATGTCAATATGCGATGCAGATTTGGAAGAAACTCGGTTATTGGACCTGGATTAAACCTCTTCGGCAGCTGGTTTATTGGCTTGACATACTCCAAATTAAGGTTGTTTGAATTGCAACAACACATGGATCTTGATCTTATCCTCATTGCCATGTGGTTTATTTGCTTTGATCGGAACAACCTCCAACATGGAAGTAATAGTCGACCAGCAGTGGTGATGGTGCAATCTGTTTTGGAGTTTCATCATGATACCAAGTTAGTGACTGGGACAGTGCAAAGGAAGAAGCAGGAGCGCTGGAGCAAACCTGGGCCGGGGCACTAAAAATCAATATTGATGCGGCTATGGTGCCAAGGAGAGAATCCTTTGCTGTGGGCGCCATTGTTCAAGATGAGACAGGGTCAGTGGTTGGGTGTTTTGCATCCAAGAAGCCGGGCAATCCTGATGTAGAAATAGCCGAGACAATAGCCTTATGGTAGGGACTTTGTTTTGCACAAGAACATCACTTTGAAATTACGGCTGTCGAGATGGATTGTTTGTCTTTAGTACAAAGCCTAGAATCTAATTTAGAATATCATCCTAATGCAACACTTCTTAGCGAGATTAAGTCGCTTTTAGCGAATATAGTTTGTGGTACTTGTAGGTATGTTCCCGTGAGGCGAATATAGCTGTCAACATCATCGCCACCACATCCTTAGCATCTAATTTTAGTTGTAATTACGTCAATTGTGTACCTTTCTTTTTGTGTACTGTGTTTACTCATGATCAACACAAAATATAAAGTTTCCTGTAAAAAAAAACAAAGAGGGTATATTTTTAAATAGTTTCAATTGAAAAGCGTATATTTCTAAATAATTTCGGATTAGATGTAAATTTTTTTGCACTAACAAAAAAGTGCATATATATATATATATATATGTACATATATTCTCTAATTTCCCCTTCTTAATTTAAGAAATTAAATACGACATTATAACTCCTAAATGTTGCATTTTACGAGGTGAATTCTAAGCTTAGGCAAAAAAACCCAAGCCCAAACGAGTTACCCGAACCTAGCTTGAAAATATCCGAACCCAATCGGGCATCAAGTAAAAATTTTTGAGTTTTGGGTATCCAAACCTGAAACCAAACGGGTTTGGACAAGCTTACGGGTTTGAGTTAAAACTCGAAAAAACCCGAACATTTTTTCACTCCTAATATTTTTAAATTTAAATTTCTAATTAATTATATTCCAATCCACAAAACCATCTCCTTAACTTCACAATCATGTCTTTACTACACTTGTCTCCTTCACACACAAAAACAAAAGTCTAGATTTGTAGGATTTTACTAATTTCTATATAAACGTCATGTGATTTATACAAGACAAATTCTTTTTAATTAATTACTTGGCAATGCTATAAGTTCATAGTAAAACTATAAAATTAGAATATAAATAAAGTCAATTAGCTAAATGCTAGTGTCTAATTACTAACATCATTACATTAGTATCTAGTCATTATTATTTTTATTTAAGTGTATTATATGTACTTTAATTTTTTTGTTGTTCTTACCTATTGAAGTATTCCTTTTTTTTCTGTTTTTGCGTTTATATAATACGCTAGATACCCGAAAAATCTGAATAAAGCCTGAAGTGTTACCCGAACCCGAACGGGCTTGCCGTTTTCAAGACCGAACCCGAACTGAAAATATTTGGTCTGGGCCTGATCAATCCAATACCCGAACCCAAAACCCGAACGCCCAGACCTAGTGAATTCTATAGAGCCAATTGGGCTTCGTGTATAGAGTTCAAATACCAATTAAAATAAGCTACACGCAAGGTAGAGCCAGTCGTCGATATCGGGATGTGTTGAACACGTAGATTAAGACTAACTTGTATATTAAATTTTTTTTATTATTTATTTGGTTAAAAAAATTTTTTTGACTCAAAATGGGGTGTACCCAAGCAAAGGGTGGCACGCCCCTACCTACGCCCCTGTCCACATGTATAAAAGCACGTATGATTTGGTGATCTGGCTGTTTTTAATTTAGGAGTTGAGCTCCCTTATGAAGTCTAATTTTGCTCCATAGAAAAACTGATTTTACGGTGACTATGAAATGGTGATTTCTATGAAGCCAGATCCGGCTCCGTACAAGAACCCGATCTTACTCCATAGAAAAATTGACTGGCTATAGTGGGCTATTTGCATCTGGCCCAACTATATTCTTTTCTTTTCTTTCTTTCTTTCTTTTCGGAATTAATTAATTTAAATTCTGTTTTATTATTATTGTTGTTGTTAGTTTCACACGCAATTTTTTTGATTATTTTTTTTAATTTCTATTTGTGACTTTTTAGTTAATTGATTATTTGGTATGTGACTTTTCTACTCTAACGCAAATGTAAATTTTTTTTACGTGACTTTTTAATTGAATGTAACTTTTATACGTAACTTTTTTTAATCACACATATGACTTTTAAATAAAATACATAAATGTGACTTTTAAAGTTATGTCATGTTCAATTTAAAAATGTCACATTGACCATGACAAGTTTAATTAAAGATTCACATATCGAAATTAAAAAGTCACAAAATGTTACATTCATTATATCACGTAAAGTCACATATAAAAATTAAAAAGTCACAAATAGTGAAAACTTTTAAATTGAATAGTAGCAAAAATATGACTTTAAAGTTATAAATCAATATATAGAAATTAATAAGACACATTTTATTTAAAAGATGATGTTCAATTTCAAATTCACAAATAAAAATTAAAAATTTTAAAAATGTCACACATAAGAATTCAAGAGTCGCATATAAAAAGTTCAAATATAATTTAAAAAGTCACATATGAAATAGAAAAATCACGTATAAAAATTAAAGTGACATTTAATTAAAACATACATTTAAAATAAAAAAGCGATGTTTGTATTACTAATTAATAATTAAAATTTTACAAATTAAAAAGTGGCTATTGAATAATAATAAAAGAATAAATAAATACATAAATAAGTGGGTGTGGGTCGTGAAAGGAATGAAGCAAATGAGAAACATGGGTGTGTTGATGCCGTAAAATTACATCCCGTAATCTTTCCCTTCTCTTTTAGTGTATTTTCCAATTGCACACTTCCATGAGCGGTACTTAAAGTCCGCCATGCAAATAAAGTCGTGACATGACATAGAATTTTTTTAGTATCAGCATCTAGTAGTTACTATACTAACTGTTGATACGACAAAAATGATCTTGATATAGTCATTATTGTAAGGGTTATCTTAGGCGTACTATGCATGATTTAAATGTGTCATTGTTGGTTATTATTGTTATCGACTTAGTTAGTAGATAGTGGCCATGTTTTGTATCCTTCATTGTTGAAGTTGGTTGAATGAAGGTAAGCACTATCCCAAATCCCAATCCTACGTCCAAGTAGTTTTTAGGATTATTAGTTATGTTAGTCTATATAACAGAGTTTAAACATTTTGATGCACATGTTGAAGAATATGAAATGAATTATCCATTCCCCATTTTGATCTCTCTCTCTCTCTCCTCTCTCTCTCTCTCTCTCTTTCTCTCTCTCTAAATTAATGAATCAACTTTTTCATTACTTTGTTCTTCTTCTTCTCTACTACAAATTATATGCATATCAGATTTTCCGTCAGCTATATGACGGGATAATTCCGCCATATTCCCATGTGGCGGAAAATCATTGGAGAAACCTACACACACTAAGCCCCCTGTATGTGGAGGCCCACACAGTTGTCTCAATAATCCCCCACTACGTATGCTTATGGTGGTAACTCTGCTATACCCATGGCAGGAGATTGGGGAAATTTTCTAAGAAGATAGATAAGACTCCTTTATGTGACATGAATCTAACAAAAACAGCCCCACATTATATTGTTAGATTCGTGCCAAATAAGGGTACAGTCTTATCTAGTTTTGTAGAAGGACTCGGAGATCGGGACGGGCTCATACAATGTGCCAAATTTAGTTTCTTCTTTTTCCCCCAAAGGCTGGTTGAATTTTCCCAGCAAAAATAGACCTGTTATTCCCCAACCATTATTACTTCACTTGTCAATCTTCTGTTCTCGTGATATAAAAGAAGTTCCAGAAAGTCTCTGCAAGAGGCTTTCAGTTCAAAATACAACAAAGTCATTTTTGATATGTAGCGGCAAACGCTCTACATGTTGCTAACTTGTCCACTTACTGATCATGGGACGTATATCTTCATTATTTTACAATTACAAATATTATGAACTTAAAACAAAGGCCTGTCTCTTTCAGTAAAGTAATATTGAATACATCATTTTCCAATTATAATCATGAGATCAATGTGGCCAAAAAATTTTCTGAAGAAGAAACAATAATTAACTGTTCTGCAAAGAGACTTTCAGATATGGATCTTCCTTGCACTTGGGATAAAGACGAAGTTCAAGAGCATTCTCTGTGATTTTTCCGTCCTCGTAGATCTTCGCTACCAGGCTATCAAGGGAAGGGAAGTTCGCCTACCACATACCTAAGTCTCAGTACTGAAAGACAAGCATGCTGTAAGATGTAAAAAAATGATCGCATACATAGTGGCTTTAATACCTCTGGTCGTATATAGCTGACAATAGCAAGTCTTAATTCCTCACCATAAAAAACCTCATTAAAATCATGAAGCAACCATGGTTCCTGAAATTATGACATGGGAAACATGTTATTTGTAATGACAACAGTAAGGTACAAAGATTTCCTTTATTTAAGTTTTAATGAGAAGTACCTTTACCTAGAGGATAAAAGTTTGGGGGAAAAAAGTTACCGAAAGAGGATTAGGTTTACTACCAATATTTTAACATTTTTATTACTAGTTACCTAGACTTGTATTTTACAAATGAATATCTTTTTCTTTTTTAAGCTTAACCAATTATGCTCATGGAATAGATGAGAGATAAAGATCCGTGTCACTCACTATAGTCTTCTCAGAGTTGTTGAAATAAGGGTTCCAACCAATGCTCATGACCATCTTGTAAACACCTCGGGTTGATAAGCCAGCCCAACCAAAATACACTCCTGAAGGATGTTCTGAAAGTATAGCTGAATAAGCGTCCGTCAATAAATTGGCTGAAATATAAGGGCTTCTTGTTAGGATAGATTACCATTGTATCAAATCAAACCAAAACCAGGAGATTCAAACACGGGGACTTTAAAAAGGAGGGGGGAAAAAAGGAAAGAAAGAAAGAAAACAAGCAAAATATGTAAAACACGTCCATCCATCCATACGTCTATGCACGATAAATGTTATGTAGAGATGGCGTATGCGTAAACAAATTTTAGTTTGTTTGGTTTAAGGAATGTAGAAGTCAAGAAACCTGTAGGGATCCCAAGGACTTTCGAGCCACGTTCAAAGCCCTTAATGACAGGCCCACCAATGTACCAAGGTTCTATTGGTAAAGTACCTTCTACCCCTAAATTTATCACTTTGTCAAAACCATGGGACATTAGATATATTACAAAAAACCAAAAATTAGCAGAGGCTCACAGTCTTCAAATGCAAGTAGTCCGCATTTTTCTTGTTGTAGATCTAGAAGAGAATTAATGGTCTCGTCTGCAGAGGTGAAAATATGGGATTGTTTAGGAAGGGATGGGATAGCAACCACTTCCATTCCAGCAGCCTGACCCGCAATTACCCCTGGCCTGTGTACAAAAAGGCATTCTCATATCAGAATATGAAAATGAAGCTTGCTCACTTTGATACTCATGAACAAAAAATTTTTATTCAAAGCCATTGACAAAGAAAAGACATGCATTTCTTCAATTCTAAATAAAAGATTCAATTCCTAATGGTTAACATATTCTGGATGAATGGTCCCCAATCCTGATGGAAGCCAAGTGTGGATCATATGAGATGACACCATAGGTTGGCAGTTTGGGACGTTATTGTGCCAAAGACGTCATTTGCATAGGATTTCTCACGATATTATTATAGTTTTACGCCAGTTATCAAGTATTCATTGTTTGTGATCATGCTTTGTCATTAAAAGAAATCCAGCAAGCCATGGAACAATATACTTACAGCGAATCTTCGAGGACAAGACAGCTGGAGGGTTCCACGTTAAGCTTTTTTGCAGCCTCAACATATCTTCAATGATGAACACACCAACAGTAACGCAATTGCTTTATAACAGAAACATCCATGAGAAAGACATTTCAATTATACAAACCCTACATTTCAGACGAGGGCTTCCCGTTTGTGACTTCATCACCTCCTATAATAACAGAAAAGGATTATTTCCAACCTGTAATTTTTAAGTACTGATGGTTAACAAACCAGTTAATAAAAAATATAGAATTCCCAAGTACATCATAGTGAAGGATATCATTTTATCAGAAGAGTATTTACTGCTTCAGCACATAAACCTACCTTGATTATAAGATATCTTGGTTTCAATATTTGACCTTGGAGAATTTGAAGCCAATGCCATTGGCACTCCATGACTCCTTAAATGATTAATTAGTCTGTTAGCACTAGGTTGAGCTTTGATATTGCACCACCTACATAGAAATCGGTGATATAGAATCAGTGAACTGCAATCTCCGAACACAAATCTTATGTCTAAGGGAATACAACCCAACCCAGCATCTGAGAAGAAAAGCAATTTCCTTTATGAAAAGAAAAAAGTGAAATGATGTTCAACCATAGTATGTCTTCAACTGAAACACACATAAGAATGAGGACAGGAATGGCAAGGTCTCAAATAAAGAAAAGCAAAAACATCAAAGAAAAATAACCCATGCCAATATTTTTCACATGCAACACCCCAATCCCAAAAGACAACAAATTTATAGTAAAATTTCCCTTATCGCATCCTAATTTTACCAAATGCATTAATTATAGAATATAGACCAGGAAACCTTTTCCCCAATCCCCATACAAAAGAACAGCTGAAACCTGATTTTAATTTTTTTAACCAATCTGTGTGCATATACATGAAACACTCCTTGCTGGAGAAAAAATAGTGTGTGTGTGTGTGTGCGCGCGCGCTGTGTATATATATATATATATATATATTGAAAGGAAGAAACTACACGACGCTCTTCCGATCTAAACTCTTAACATACAAGATATTTGGCGACTGTCTGAACTACTAAGCATTCATAATCCAGACATCCTATGCCACAGTTATAAAATGGAACTATTGCAGACGATTCTATAATGCCCTGAATTTCAGACTTCAAAAGACTTTTACCCTGTAATTGTTTGTTCAGCCAGAGAACCATTTAGTAGTAATATATTTGAATGAACACACCCAAAAAAAAATAAAAAATAAAAAATTATGACAAAAACCGAATCCTAAACGCCAATGATTTTTTTGAATGGAAAGACTTGATGGAAAATTTTATGCAGAGAGATTCTGTACAGGAAAATTACCGCTCAGAGAATATTGGAGTAATCTCTGATAAAAATTCATATGTTGAAATGGGCAACTCATAATCCTCCACAACAGCTGCTGAAGCTTCATAAGGTGTCTTACCTACAATTCTGTAAGCTGTTTTTCCATCCCATTGCTTCCCATACTTAACCAAGTAAGCTTTCAAAACGTCACTTACAATGCCATCTAAATAGGGGAGAAAAACAGTACTAATAGGAGGGGGAATAAATTATCAAATTTACAATATGGTAGGAAAGCTAGAATAGAAACTGTTCCAGTATGACAAAAACCAGTAGTCGGTGTTCTATATTTACCGACTATAGATAGGATAAAATAGCATATTTTCCCTAGTAAATGGTAAAAGGTAGCCCAAAAGAGAAGGCCCTACGAATGACAGGATTACCTTAAATAACCTGCCACAAAGGCCAAAATGGGTAGAATTATCAGTAGTATCATACAATGAACTTCTTCCATTTTTATTTTTTTATTTTTAACTAAAACCCATCTAAAGCACAGGTTTCCAATCGTTAACATATCAAATTACAGTAAAATAAACCATCATAAAAATGAAGCAAACAAAACCATAAGCGATAGGTTCAACATTGCAGTGTAGTATCAGCTGAAGCTATAAAGGTAAAACAGACACTATGTCCCATTCCAGAAAAAACTCATTTTATCAGGCAGAACGCTCATTAGACCAACAGTTTAGGCTATTAACATTAAGAGCTTGTTCTTGAGAGCTTTATGTATAAATGGATGTATCGGAGAATGTGTGGTGGAGAACATAAAGATTCTTGATTAGTGTGAATTTTTTTTTTTTTTTGGGAGAATATGTGAATGTTATTGATTTGATATATTTATTGATTTGTGTAAAGCTCCAAGAATAAGCTTTAAATGAGCATTTGTTTCCCATTATGAATTGACTATTGATGAATTTATAATTTGATTAAGGCATGGAGATCTCATAGGTCCAATGGAATGCGTGGATAGTTGAAGGTAGTTGTAGATCCTGAAAAATGTGGTTAGAATTGATTCGGTTTATGAATTGACAATGTATAACAGGAAACAAACACTCCATTAATAGTTGACTAAAGAACTATTTTCGACACAGTAGTGAAGCACAATGATTCAAAATGAATAATTGTGTTATGCAGTTGCTAGAAAGAAACATAATCACACATGTGTTAAGAAGTGTTCCATCCAAATCAAGAATGACACAGGAAACAAGCTTCCTTGCTGATTTTGCCATTGACACACAGCAAGTATATACCAGACCAAGTCAAAATTTAAGCTTCCATCAACTGCATATCTAATGATATTCAGTTTAATAGACCATCTGTAATGTTATGAAGCAAAGAAGAAAGCACATAATTGACCTGGAATTAATATAGAGAAAAAAAAATGATAAAATTACTTAAAACAGTCAGAGTAGAGATAGGATTTTGGTCCAGTCAGGACAGAAGGACTTAAAGACAAATATATCAAAACACAACAACTAGTATGCCACTTTCCCGCAGTGAAACTGACTGTATGATTTGATTTGTAACATCCCATCCACATTTCTCCAAACACTTGTGCATCCCTTACATTTTACAGCATCCCAATCACTTTCAAAGGTGGCATATATGCTCAACGGTTGCTTCTACCTATAGAAAGTTACCGAAACTGTGATCTGTCAAAGTGTTGATATAAGATAAAATTTAAACATGCTTTATAGTCAAGAATGGGATTCCCACATATCTGTTGGCATCTAGAACTGGGCAGAGTTACTGATCCAACCAACAGATTCTACCCCGAAACGGAAAACTAAAATTAATATGGAAAACGAGATTGGAAGGATAAAAATGTCACTCATGCATTGATAGCAGAGCTCATACGCAGGACAGACCATGACTTTCAATCACAGAAATAGATTCTGATAGATATTGATTTAGCTCACTCGGTAACTCCTATCTCAAACCACCACATGCATCTTCTCATATCCCAAAATAAATGGACTTGAATGCATTAACCTTATGAAGGACTAACATGTATTAATACAAAGATACGTAAAGATAAACAAACAGAGAAATACATCCAAGCTAAATTTCCAATTTAATATGATGCTATAATTTTCAAGTTGATTCAATCCAATGAAGCTACTATAAGAGTAACACTATCAAATAACATTCAGGCAATTCAAACAAAATATTTTTTTCATTAGGTCATACTTAACGAAAGAAAAGATTTCCATTAAAACACAGAATTCGAAAAAAACAATAAATATTATAGAAAGCAGATTTCATATTACAAGTACAGATTAGATCACCAAAACCAAAGAGGGCTTTTCAACTGCAGTCTAAAACAGATTCCAGAATGCAAATAGATTCAAAACAGACATTTCATTGTAGCAATTTAACATTCAAAACAGACAGATTCTTCAATTAAGGCAAAATACACATATACACATTTCATAGTGCAATTTCAAATTGACACTTTATAAAACACTGGTGCTACTATCAAATGAGGAAAACACGTTCTTCAAAATATCTATCTCATGAAGACTAAAAGAAATTATTTCTTATTTCTCAAGTTCACTCCTCATGACAAAGTTAAACGAAGTTAAAATATGATACATGTATATAGATAAATGTTGATAAATTTGACCTTATCAAGCCAAATTTTGTTAGAATAAACAAACTTTATGGTATATCATAGGTACATAAGATAATTGCATAATCGATTTCAGGAAAAAAAAAAAAAAGTTAAGTATTTACTGCTTTAAAAAAAAACAATATTTTGGAAGAAAAAGCATCAAAGTGAGACAAACGGATCCTCACAACTAATTAATGGCTTCACTTTTCCCTCTCTTTTTTTCCTTCACCTCTTTCCACCAACATTCAATTAAAATAATCAACTTCTCTCTATCTCTCTTTCACACCACCCAAAACTTAGACTACCCATTAGAGATACTCTCAGTGAAGACGATATCTTCAAAGCATGATGGCTGTTTCTGAGTCCTTTTTTTTTTTTTTTTGTTTGGGAGGAGAGCGGGTCAGTAGAGTAATTTTCATGGAATTTATTAGAGAATTTTACATCTTTCATCCTTCTTTTTTCTTCGTTCTTTTAAATCAGTCATGAAGTCAATATCTTTTACGGAGTTAAGGTTTAATTTTGTGTGGTTATTATGAAATACCACCTCCATCCACAAAGACAGCTATATTTCTTTCTTGTCGTCCCAAAAATATAAGCCACCTTCATTTAAAAATATAATTGAAATATTAATTTTGATATATCTTTCTATTTAATGTGTATTGTTATTAACAAAGTAGCATTATTAAAGTGAAACAATTAATAAAAGAAAGCGTATAATAGGAAAATGATTTTAAATTTATTTTCCAACACTGTTAATTAAACTTCTCTTAATTTTTCTCTAATCTTTTACTTTTTATGTTTTGTGTAAAATGCTGGATTTATTTAGTTGAAAAGTGTTTTCCACCACCACCCGCGCAATGTACCGCAGAAAAATGTTGAAAAATATAACCATTAAAAAGTTGAATAATAATGGTCAACATTTGTACATATGTTCGAAATGTGAAAGCAAAAATGCACATCAAATGAATCAATAGAATCAATAAATTTAATAACACTGGAGTTAAAAAATATTGAAAAGTCAATCTACTTTCATTTGCCAATCCCTTCGTACATGTGAATTAGCGGAAAAGATCTATCCCCTTCATAGAATACATTTGTCATAAATTCAGCAATAAATCTACCAAAACAAAAAACATATTAATCCATGAATGAAACCATAGACATGTGGATGAATATTTGATTATAAGATCGATAAATTCATCGTTTTATACAATCAAAATAACTTTAACAAAATCAATGAAGTAAAAATCTTAAATTAGTAATGGTGTAAACAGTCCATATCGATAAAACTACCAAAGCATGGCAGTTCCACTACTATTTAGAAATGATCCTTTGCTAAATCATCTGTATCACAACACAATGAGAAATAACAAAAAGTTGATCTAACCCACGAGCTTCCAAAAGACCTTTTCTATGTGTATTATAATAACAAATGTGTTCGCACATAAATAAGTGATTAATTTATGATTTCCCAAGACATGTATGCATCAAAATACAGAATTCATTAAACAAAATAAATTAACATAATGATCAAAATGTTCCACGATGGGAGCATTCTAAATATTATTTCTGCTTACCCCTCTATTTAACTTGCTATTTTCCCAACGTTTAACGCATTTGGGTAG
>CAVNYN010254680.1:0-29666 GCA_963692815.1 Nyctanthes arbor-tristis | reverse complement strand
GGAAGAGGGTGACGACCGACAACAAACAATGGGAGTGAAGATGATGGCTGGCAGTGTAGGACTCCTACGGTGATGGGTGTTGGCCGGTGGTGGGGTGTATGTATATCTGTGTAGTGTATGTACATGTATAATTGTGTTGGTATCTAAAAGAAAACATAAACAATTCAGCGTGGGAGATAGACATGGGCTCTGAAGGAAAAGAGCTGTGAATTTGGCTGAGTGATTTTGGGTGAGAGGCAACGTACGATTAAAAGGGGGGAGATTTTATAGGTTTGAGTTAGTGTTTTAATCCGATTGACTGTTGGATAGGCATTGGAATTGTGTTTGACGTGGGAAAGTATTGAAATTTCATTCCTTTGACAAAAAAAAAAAAAAAGAATAATGCTATGTAGCATTAGTGGTACTTGACACCAGTCTAGGTGGCAACTAATGTAGCATGGAATGATAAGTGAAATTAAATGAATGAATAAAGGACTCACTTAATTCAACTTATCATTTAATGATACCTTGATATGGTGTCAAGCACCAGTGGTGCTAAATAGCATTATTCAAAAAAAATTGAAATCAAATTATATATATATATATATATACACATGTAAAATTGGAAATAAAATTGGAATTTAGAGTATAAGAAATTTATTTGGATTTAGAATAGAATAAAATAGTTTAACATAAATTTAATTAAGCTCTTAAAGTATGACTAGCTAAACGAGCGTGAACTCAAAAGAACTTTAACATTAGCGAGATTATAGCGACACGTAATTATTTAATAAAATTTATTTTTCTAAAAATTTCAGGTCGCTCTTCCGATCTCCCTTAAAATAAATTTTGTCCTCGAAATTTGGTTTACCTGAATCTATGAGTTCTGGGTATTTGCCTCGAATCTTTTCCTCTTTTTCCCAAGTGACCTCATCACTTCCCCGACTGTCCCACTGGACTTTGAGTAATGGTAGTTCTCGATTTATCAAGATATGGACTTTCCTCTCGAATATGCACGTTTGGGTTTCCTAATAGGACAAGCCTTTCTGAATCTCAATATCCTGATAACTCACTAAGATCGGAAGAGCACACGTCTGATATATATTTCTTCAATAAAGAGATATGAAAAACTTTATGTACTACTGAGAGTTCAGGCGGTAGTGCCAGTCTATATGCCACATTGCTAATCTTTTCCAATATCTCAAATGATCCAATGAAACGCGGTCTCAACGTTCCCTTCTTACCAAACCGCAGAACGCCCTTCATTGGTGCCACTTTCAGGAATACCTTATCCCCAATCTGGAACTCCACATTCTTTCTTTTTGGATTAACATAACTCTTCTGCCTATCCTGAGCTATTTTAATCCTTGACCGAATCTTCTCAATCTGTACAATGATTTTCCTTACCAGATCTAGCCCCACCAATTTCTTTTCGCCGACCTCATCCTAGTAGATCGGTGAACGACATCTTCTGCCATATAATGCTTCATATGGGGGCCATGCCAATAGAGACATGATAACTGTTATTATAGTCAAACTCTATCAAGGACAAAGAGTTATCCCATTTGACACCCAAATCCAACACGCAAGCTCTCATCATGCCCTCCAAGGTTTGAATGGTGCACTCAGACTGTCCATTTGTTTAGGGTTGGTACGCAGTGCTGAAGTTCAATCAAGTACGCATGGCAGTCTGGAGACTCTTCCAGAACCTTGAGGTAAACCTTGGATTCCGGTCAGATACAATGGAAACCAGTATTCCATGTAGTTGGACAATCTCCTTGACATACAGCTGTGCCAACTGATCAACACTGAGGGTCATTTGAACTGGCAAGAAATGAGCCAATTTAGTAACCCGGTCAACAATAACCCATATAGCATCATGACCCTTGACTGATCTTGGAAGTCCCACTACAAAATCCATCATGATTTTCTCTCACTTCCACTCAGGTATATCCAATAGATTCAACAAGCCTGAGGGTCTCTGATGTTCAGGTTTGACTTGTTGACGAACCATGCTATATGAGACAAACCTTACAATACTCCCTTTCATGTTCCTCCACCAGAAGGAATCACGTAAATCACGATACACCTTTGTTCTACCTCGATGCGCTATGTAAGGAGCCAAATGAGCTTCTGTGAGGATTTCATTCCTGATCTGCTCATTGTTTGGAACACAAAGTCGACCCACAAAAATCAGTGTTGAATCTGAGGCAATCTCGAATCTTGGTTGCCGTGGGGTCCCTACTCCAGACCTGATCTTTTCTAGATATTTGTCATCCTTCTAGGCCACCACAATTCGATCTCTTTAGTCTCGTTTAACGACTAAGTTTGCTAGCCTACTAGACTTTCAGGTTGATGGGCTTTGCACCTCAATCCTTAATTTCTAAAAATCTCAAATCAACTGATCTTGAATAGTGCCCAACACTGATAGTTGTCTATCATTCTTCCTACTCAATGCATCTGCCACTGCATTGGCTTTACCCAGATGGTAAAGAATAGTACAGTTATAATCCTTTACCAACTCTAGCTATCGTCATTGTCTCATATTCAGCTCCTTTGGGGTAAAGAAATACTTCAAACTTTTGTGATCCGTGTATATCTCGCATTTGCTCCCATACAAGTAGCGCCGCCATATTTTTAGAGCATGCATTCCTACTACAAGCTCCAAGTCATGAGTGGGATAGTTCTGCTCATGCATTTTCAACTGTTTGGATGCATAGGCAACTACCTTCCCATGCTGCATTAGAACACATCCCAGACCGTGTTTTAATGCGTCAATGTAAATAACAAATCCTTCAGCAACATTGGGGATGGTTAACACTGGAGCAGATACTAATCTCTTCTTTAATTCCTAAAAACTCTACTCACACTTGTCTGTCCACTGAAATTTAACACCTTTCTAGGTCAACTGAGTCATAGGGCCTGCTATCTTAGAGAAACCCTTGATGAATCACCGGTAGTGGCCGACCAACCTTATAAAGCTTCTCACATCTCCGGCATGAGCAGGTGTCGGCCAGTGCATCATGGCCTCAACTTTAGAAGGATCAACTTCAATACCTTTGGCTATCACGACATGGCCTAAGAACCCAATCCTCTCAAGCCAAAATTCACATTTCTTAAATTTGGTGTGCAACTCTTCTGCTCTCAAAATGCCCAGCACCATCCTCAAGTGCTCCTCATGCTGTTTTAGATCTCTCGAGTAAATCAGTATGTAAAGACGGCAATGAATTTATCCAGATACTGGTGAAAGACTCGATTCATCAAATCCATGAACACTGCAAGAGCGTTAATGAGACCAAATGGCATCACCATGAATTCATAGGGTCTATATCGAGTCCTGAATGCCATCTTAGGTATGCCACTTGTCTTGATCTTTAACTGATGATATCCAGATCTGAGATTGATTTTCAAAAATACTGCAGTACCTTTCAGCTGATTAAATAAGTCTTCAATTATGGGGAGAGAATACTTATTCTCTATCTTCAGCTTGTTGAGCTCCCTATAGTCGATGCACACTCTCATGCTGCCATCTTTTTTTTAACGAACAGAACAGATGCTTCCCAAGGGGGCACACTTGGTCTGATGAAACCCTTCTCAGATCGGAAGAGCATTTGAACTTTCAACTCCTACAACTCTGTGACTGGAGTTCAGACTGTGCTCTTCCGATCTGCTTTAGACATTAGTGCTGCACCCAGTACCAGATCTATAGAGAATTCCCTGTCTGGTGGAATACAAGGTAAGTCTTTCGGGAAAACATCTGCGTATTCACAAACCACTGGTACACTGTCCAAAGTGATTTCAATTGTTAGCTCACCCTAAAGGCTAACCAAATATCCCTGGCAACTGGCTTTTGCCAACAGCCTCTCTACTTGCATGGCTGAAATAAGGCGAGGAAGAGCTCTGACCTTTGCTCCATAGAATCTAAATGCCTCTTCCCCATTTCTCTAAAACACTACTTCCTTGTCATGGCATATGATGGTAGCACAGTTGTTACTTAACCAATCCATTCCCAATATTACATCAAAATCCTTCATCTCCATTATGTTCAGATCTGCTTTCAGTATTAGTCTGTCAAAGTCAATTGATACTACCCTAGCTATCTTATAGATCGGAAGAGCGTCGTGTAAAGGAAGGCTAACCTCACGTGAACTACCCGTTTTTTCTCCTACCAATTTCAGTCTAGCTAGGCATGAGGTAGATATAAAAAAATGCGTGGTACCTGAGTCTATCAGCAAATATATAGGAATACTAGAAACAGATAGTATACCTGTTATTATACAACATTACTATCAAAGGACTGCACATCACAACATTTGAATCAAGACATGTACAGGAATGCCATAATTAATTAGTATACCTGCTATCACGTCAGCATCATTGATGGCATCCTCGCATGTCATGGCAAATACACGAGCCTTGCCTTTGTTAGCCTGCTGCGTGCCCTTCTTCTGGTTAGTGCTCCGAGTAGGAGTGTTCGGGTAATCAGATAGAAAATGGCCAAGTTGACTACACCTGTAACATACTCTTTTGCCCCATAAGCACTCTCCTCTATGCAGTTTCCTACAGTTAGGGCATGGTGGAATTGAGTTAGCAGTCTATCCACTAATTGACCTTGTGTTGGGCTTCTCGTTGGATGTCTGGTTCCTGTTTTGCACTTGCCATTTCCTCTTTCCCAGGTTTTACTGATTGCTCTTGCTTCTTGGACCATCATAATGTGCCCCAGAATATATTATTTTCTGGGCCATCTTCATCACCTGCCCATAAGTGGGAAATGAGTGAGAGCAAACAATCTGGCCAATATCCGAACGCAAGTCCCTCTCAAACCTCTAAGCTTTCATGACTTCAGTGCTTACCAAATGTGGGGCAAACCTAGACATCTCCTCAAATTTCCTCTCATATTTAGTAACATCCAAGTCGCCTTGCTTCAGATTCAGGAACTCGGACTCTTTATGATCTCGAAGAGCCTGTGGGAAGTATTTATCTGTTATTCTATTTTGAACTATTCCCAAGTCAGGTTCATTTGCTCCTCCTGCGTCCTAGTCCTACACGCGAACTCCCATTAATAGCCAGCATGCCCTTCAAGCATGAATTCTGCACACAACACTTTCTGATTATCAAGGCATGAGATGTAGTGGAAGATCTTCTCAATAGACCTATCCACTCTTCTGCAGCCAAAGGATCATTGCCACCATCAAACCTAGCTGGCCTGCATCTACGGAACTGCTCTACAATGGACTGGAGTAGGGCAGCTTGAGCTACAGGAGCGCCTTGTCTGAGGTCTTGCACTACTTGAAGCAAATCCCTCATCAGGTTGGCTTGTGCATTTCCTCGTGCCATTTCCTTTATACAGGAATTCAAAATGAGTTTATCTCCATTGTTACCCAATTATAATACAAGCATTCTCGTACATAACAAGTAAAACCATTCCTCATCAATAAGGCAAGACGGAAACTTTATTACATTAATCACTAAATATCCCTTAAATGAGGAGTACAAAATATCTCAAATGAATGAATCAAACTGTAAACTGAAATAAATGCTATGATAAACCATAGTTTCCGTCTATCTATCTACTACTCTACTCATCTAGCCATTCATTTCCCCCATTGCCAGCTGGCGGTGTACTGGGGGTATAAGTAGGGGTGCTTCCGCCAAGTGGTGTACTTGGGGTATACTTATAAGGTCCGTACACTCCGGACTCCACATCAGATACCTCATGGTTCTCATCTAGTGCTATCATCTCCTCATCCACAACTTTCTGCTTTGGTTTGGGGACAGGCATTGGCGCATGTGCCTCCCCTCGCATTACCAGCTCATCAAAGAAGGTCTGATAATCAACATCCATCCCATGATGCCTTCTCAACTCCCCAAGCAACTGGGAGATCTGGGGGCGCCGGTTCTCTGGAAAGGTCGATATCAAGTGACCAATAGAGTCTGTATTAGTTGTCCTGAACCCACTGGGAATGGCCTCATGCCATGCCATATTATAACCAAGTATATGTTCTGATACAGTAGCTCCAAGTGCAAACCTATATGACAAGTACCTATTAAAGATCGTATAGGTCCTTGCCCCAAACACTTGTGTCCTATCTCCTGTCATGGGTGCATATCTAAAAAGTACCATTTATGTAAAGTCCAGCTAAGTATTGCTATTCTGTCAATTTAAGCTAATTTCGAGGATTAATAATTCATTAAATCTTTTCTTTACTTAAAATAATTGCATACTATGCCCAATTATGCTCAAAGTCAATTCTTTTGTGAAGTCAAATACAAGTCTTCCTTCTAAATATATGGCTTAAAAGTCCCATAAATAATATGTATTTGACATATTATCATAAATACTTTCAAAGTAAGTAATTATCTCAAACCAATAAATCATTCTTTTACCTTCACAGTCAGTTGAGGAAGCAATGGCAGTGGCAACTATAAAAATTCTTGACTTTATTTTAGTAATTTTTTTTTTTGAAGAAAATTTTACAAGTCTACAGAAACGTAGACCTCGCTCTGATGCCAAGTTACAACGCCCCGAATTCTAAGCACCCGGGACGTTAACAATATTTTCTTTCTTATTAAAATAACCAAATTAAAAATGGGGTAAAATATGCGGAAAAATAATTCTCGTAATCTTGGAAATAATATCTTGAGAAAAAGAACTAATTAATGTCAAGAAATAAGAAATTTAAAATATTCAGGAATAAGTAAAAATGTTTAATTTATTTCAAAAATAAATTTCTAAATTAATGCGGTGCTACTACTGCTCAATGCCTCTCCTCTGATTCTGAACCTGTAAAATGTTGTAATTTGAAAGTGTGAGTATTTCATAGAAATACTCAGTAGCCTCGGCGTAAATTAACTAACTTATACCACAAATACACATACAAACATGCAACTACATGAATATCCCAAAATGATTCTTTATTAAAAAACAAGCATCGTATGGTAAATGCATGTTTCCGACTCTCATCTCATGCTATAAAGCAAGTAAGTACTAGCACATAGTAATCATGTATTGCATGCATATCATAAATATTGACGTGTGAGAGTATTGAAATTTCATGACTTTGACAAAAAAAAAAATTGAAATCAAGTTATATATATATATATATGTAAAATTGGAAATAAAATTGGGATTTAGAGTATAAGGAATTTATTTGGATTTAGAATAGAATAAAATAGTTTAACATAAATTTAATTAAGTTCTTAAAGTACGGCTGACTAGACGAGCGTGAACTCAAACGAACGGAATTATTTAATAAAGTTTATTTTTCTAAAAATTTCGGGTCGCTACAGGATCATTTTGAAAAAAAAAAGTTTATAGTGAATCAATAAATCGCAACCGTGTTTATCTCACACTATCGGATTTCCTGCTAGATTGGTTCCACTATTCACAAATGTTCAGGAAACTGGACTGGTCATCAAACTGGAAAAGCGAACGGCTCAAAGTTCAAAAATGTTGAATCAAGTCGAAATGAGGTCGAACCGCTTTTAGTTAAAGACTTAAAAAATAAATGCCATAATTTGTGAGATTGTCAAATAATTAGGAAAATTCAATAAAGGTATAGGTAAGTGACTTTTGATCACTATAATTGAATTCTCACTGGATTTGTCATTAACAAGGTTAAATTTTATTTCTTTTTTAAGAGCCATTGAAAATGTGACTTTAAATATAAAAAGGGAATCCCATATTGATTATTTGGTGACAAGTATTAAGGATGTATACCTATATTGAACTACTTGGAGAAGGGTTATTCATAATAGGGTCTTAGCCCTTGAGCTTCTGAAAAGTTTAAAATTTAATTGATTATTATTGAAAAAACGTTTATTGTGGACAGGCAAACCATATCCATGTTTATCTCACACCTCCGGATTGGTTTCGGGATTGGTTTGTATTCATCAATGTTCAGAAAGCCAAACTGATCATTGAACTGGGAAAACTTATGGTTCAAGATTTAAAAGGTCGAATCGGCTAAATCGAGGTCGAATCAATTGTAATTGAAAACTTAAAAACTAAATGCCAAAATTTATAAAATTGTTAAATAATTAGCAAAACTCCATGACAAAAGTGTAATTAAGTGACTTTTGGGTATTATAATTGAATTCTAACATGATTTGTCATTAAAAAATATTGAAATTTTATTCAATTTTTAAGGCGCCATTGACAATGTGACTTTGGAATAGAAAGATAATCCCACATAGTTATCATATATGATAGAATAATGCTATGTAACACCAGTGGTGCTTGGCACTAGTCTAGTAGCATCCAATGTGTCATTAAGTAATAAGTGTAATTAAACGAATAAATAAATGATCCACTTAATTCAATTTATTATTTAGTGCCATCTTGATATGGTGCCAAGCACCAGTGGTGCTAAATAGCATTACCCTATATAATATAATATATAATACAAGAGTTTTTAGACACAATTACAATTTCATTTAGCACAATTAAAAAATGGTTCCCGCCTAAAACTCTATTTGGCAAAATTGCTTAAAATGCCATACTACACTGGCTATCACTTTTAATAAAAAAATTGTTACATGATTTTTCTAGGACAATCACAATTTTATCTAGCGCAATTATAAAATATTTCCTTCCTAAAACTCTATCTAGCACCATGTATATATTTATAATGTTAACTAAGTGGTGGGCTAATTTTTCTCGTCTAAAACTGGTATCCTAAAGGAATTAGGAATCTAATGTCATGATGATGTCAAACTAATGTCACTAATGTCTCATTTTATTTTTCTATTTTTATTTTCTTCTCTAATAATAATCTATATATTTATAATATTATTTAAGTGGTGGGTTAATTTTTAATAATATATATAAGACTAACTAGGTGATGGATTAATTTTTTTAGCCTAAAATTGATATCCTAAGGGAATTAGGAATCTGAGTCATAATTATATCAAACTGATGTCGCTGATGTGTCATTTAGTTTTCTATTTTTATTTTCATTCTTTAATAATTATCTATATATTTATAATATTAACTAAGTGGTGGGTTAATTTTTAATGATCTATATATTTATAATACTAACTAAGTGGTGGGTTATTTTTTAGATCGGTCTATATATTTATAATACTAACTAAGTGGTGGGTTAATTTTTAATGATCTATATATTTATAATACTAACTAAGTGGTGGGTTAATTTTTTAATTTTGCATAGTAATTTTTAATAACCTATTTATATGCTCACTTTAATCTTTTTTTTTAAATTTCAGAATTTCGTTTATTACATCTTTTAATTTTGTATAGTAATTTTTAATCATCTCCCAGTCGTTGAGGCTGAACTTTTGGCCTTCACAGATGCTTTAGATTTCGATTAACCAACTAAGTGTATCAATCAAATTTTAATTATCTTTTTCCGTGTGTTTTAGATCGGAAGAGCAAGTGTAGCAATCAAATTCGTAATTATCTGTTTCCTTTCATATTTGAATAATCAAAGTAACCTTCAGGCTGCCTAAGTAAGTATACAAGCAGCTATCTAGCTATATATATATCTATATATATTACACACATATATTTGCCAACAATCGATCAATTAGCATAGAATATCAATTTTGAAAGCAGTTGCACATAGTTTTCTTTTAGTTAATTTTTAGTTCTAGTGATCTGGTTGATGAATGTATAACACTTTTATTTTTTATCGTTCAATTAATTGTTTACTTTAGTTTGTTTTAGAGATGTATATGTGTTTCCCGTACAATGCACAGGTAGACTAGCTAGTTGCTTATAACGTCATACTACATCGGCTTTACTTTTAATAAAAAAAAATTGTTACAGATGTAGTAATGACGGATTGAACTCGTAACCTACACGTTAAAAGTAGCTTTTAAACTATTATGCTAACTCTTTTATTTGTTATCAAATTTCATTTATATATTACTATTCTCGTGCGTTTTCACTCAAAGAAAATATTATTGTTAACTACATATATACTTGAAGGCTAATTATATTATCACTACATTTTTCATTGATCTCACCAATTTTTTAATTATACCAAAATGGTCAAAATTAAAATGACAGAAATAATTATCTCGTTATTAACATTTATAAAAAGTTTTTCCCCTCCTATCTTCTTCTCCCTACGTGAATCAGAAAAACCCTACTCAATCTATTTTAATTTTTCTGATAAAAATATATAAGAGTCAAAAATAAAATTTTCATTTCCTTTGTACAAAAATAAAGTAAAGGTTCGAAGACTGCATGTGAGATTATACCACATATATAATAAAACATATGGAACTTGCTGAAAAAAATTGTATCCGAGACTAAAAGAAATTTGCATGAGAGGATTGGAGAAGCTTTGTGGACAACTGCACTATTTAATAGACTCCAATATAAACGACTCCTTATGCCTTAGTGTATTGTGTAGAAGCTATCCTGCCTTCAGAGTGTAAGATTTCACCACTTCGAATTGCCATTCAAGAATGACTAGCTTCAGAAGAAAATGTCCATCTTCAACTTGAAGAACTTTAAGTCTTGGATGAAAAGCAGTTGGAGGCATAGATGCATTTTGAATGTTACCAAACTCGGATGGCAAAGTCTTTTAACAAAAAGGTGAAGCTTAGGTCATTCCAAGTTGAAAATTTAGTGTTTTCAATCTGCAGGCCAATCATTGTCTCCAGAAAAGTAGGGGGCATGTTCCAGCCTAAGTAGGATGGTCCATCCATCGTCACACATGTTTTCACAAATAGAGCTTACAAGATTGTTAACAAAGATGGATTGCAAATTGGGCCGATCAACATGAAATTCTTGAAATGTTTTTACGCATAAGGTTTCATTTTCTTTATTTCCTTTTTCAAAAAGGAAAAAAAATTCCATTGTATTGCTCCTGGTCCGGAAGAGGATAAATTATGACTGGCTAAACCAAATAGGAAAAAAAATTTTCCTTGTAATAAACTACACATCTTCACTTGATCTTTTTTAAGGGTATGTAGGTAGCATTGATACATAAAGTCATTAGTTTAAGTTTAGTCATACATGAATTAAAAAAAAAAGGTTAGTTAGATCTTCAAAAAAAAAAAAAGAGCAAAAAAGATGATGATCAATGAATTTTGTATGTATTAAAAAAATTTAAGTCTATAAAAGTCTGAGGAAAAAATAATAATAGTAAATATAATATTTTAAGGCTTGTCTGGTAGTTGCAAAAATCCTTCCCTAAGAGCATGATTAATGTGGCCCACAAAATCAAATTATGTATCAAAGTTGAGGGGAAAAAAGTTAGCTTGGAGGGGAAAAAACCTAAAGGAGGGGCTAAATTTAGCCCCTCCTTTAGGTTTTTCCCATCTCCCATTCTCCCTCAATCCAATAAAATATTATTTTTAACCCACTCCCACTCCCCTCCTAATCAAATGAAATACCTAATTTCCCCCCACTTTTTCCTCTATACATTATTTGAAAATATGTTTTTTCCCTCTAATTTTTTCCCCTTGGCTTTTTTCCCCTAGCTTTTTTCCCCAACATTGATCTTGTTCTAAGAACATCTCTTTCTTAGTTAATGACTGCAATTGTAGTGCTCTCTTGATTGGTATTTGTTCAAATGAAGCCAAATGAAGCCAATGTACTTTCAATCTTGCTTATTTCTTTACAATTGGTTTGGAGTTCCTCATTGAACTTCTCAAGTTTAGAAATCAGTTTAGCCCTTGTTTTAGTCAAGGAAAGAAAAATTATCTTTGCTGCTTTCAGATTGTGTCCTAATTTTTTTTATCTGCTTCATTTTTTCTATTGGTAAAAGGCTGTCTCTTGGAGAAGTAACTGTCCACCTTCAATAAGAAAGATTTCATATGACAAATCAAAGGTTATGGATCATCTCGAAAGCAATCAATAGTCACATGGCTGATGCTTTGAATATTCCTTGCCCATCATATGTGAAATTTTTTCAATTCATACCTTAAAGCTCGTGTGAGCTCGAGCTTAACGTATTTAACCATTGCATCTTGAAGAGCTTGGTTCACATTAGCAAAACTTTCACTAACATCTTCCATTAATCTAAAATCAGAAGAACATGTTGGTCTTATTTCTTTGTCAGTAGAAGAAATAACACACAAAATTTTGTAAAAAGGGATCATTAAAAACAACTCACTCAATTGTCACAATGTCAGCAGTTTGGACACTGGAGGTCACTTCACCTTCACCATCAGATTTTTTTTTCAATGTTGAAATTTCTAGGTGCAGAATCTAAAATACCACTACTAATGATACTCGAATATCATCAGGGAGCATTCTTTGTGATGTTAATTTCATTGAACCCTTCAAGTACACCAATTCTATCTTTACCGGCCTGTTCCAGTAGGGCACTTGAAATAGGTAACAGTAGATATTGGAGAATCTCTAAAAAAATCTATAGAAGGAAAAAAATAATAGTGAAGAAGAGGATAATTTTTGTAATCATTTTTTCATAGGAACAGAAAAGGAGGCGTACCTTCATTTCAGGATTGTGGTAATATGCTGTGATGTTCTTCAAGACCAGTGTCGAGGATACTTAAATCAAGTGATCAGTTGAACTGCCAGCTACTTCAATCATAGGCTTGACATTCTGGGCATTTCTTAGTCGTTCAATTCGTTTCCAATGTCATATTTGGCATATAGCGGCCTATAGTAAAATTTCATATGTTAAGCATATTTCATGAAAGAGATTAGAGAAAAAAAGAAAGAAGGAAATGGAAGCATAGCTAATCATCTAGTTGTGTCACCACATGATTTGAAAAATGAAAAACCACTTTGGATTGAAAGGGTCAACTTGTGCCTATTCTTACCATCTTTATTCAAAACATTAAACTTTTTTTTCTCAAGAATACTCTCGGGAACTAGTTGGTTGGGATCAACTTCCATATCCTCATTATCATCTAAAGGTTCTTGTGTAGGCGGAAGTAGAATAAGCTCAAAGTCGTTTCTCTCGCTAGAATATAAAACTTTAACAAGAATCTTCTTCAGTTTTGGAAACACATTCTAATCCCATCAATTTTTTCATTCCTACCACTTCAAACTGTATGTTAGTGACGGGCAGTAGAATGTGAAATGAGCATTTACTGTTAAAATGTGTCAACAACAGCCATTCGCGGTAAAGAGTGAGTCCATTAACTGACAAATTCATATCATTCAGGCTCTTTGGTGCACCTAGAAAATTTTGTCTGAAACTTGTTGCCTAGAAAATCTATGTGGATTGTAAGACTCAAGGATGCAAAATGAAGAGGCATGGAGGTAGAAAAGAAATCCAGGTCTAATGTTGATCACGAAGTCTGTAGATCCAGTAGATCTAGTACCGTCATCTATCTTGATACCAACATTTTGAGGAATAAAGTGTGGAATCCAACAAAAATCTTTACTGTTCATATTTCATCTGATTGGTGTTTTGAAATTCGGTACTTCTGGTTCCCAAGGTTGCAGATCATTCCATGATCCAACCTAGTAACAAAGGTTGGGAAAATTATAAGACTCATCCACAATACCATAAACTTCTCAAGTAAAGATCGGATGCAGCCCATGCATATAAGAAGTGTTTTGTAAAAAAAGAGTTTGGTTTCCTTAGCCCATGCATATAAGAAGTGTTATGTGAAAAAAGAGTTTGGCGTCCTTACTCTTTTGACTAAGAAACTAAGTTTTATGTAGCTCTATTACCCATTTTGAAAGCTGCTTTAACATTGGCTGGAGGGAGATGTTCATCTTCAGAAGGGATGGTGAATCTGTAGAACTAGAGTGAATGATAGTTGCTATCTCTAATTCTTGCTAGAGATGAAAGAAATTTCAACTCATACCAATGGCTTTCATTCCTTTGTTCAAGTCTTTGTGGCTTGTTAATGGCTAATGGTCTCTTAAGCCCTATTGTTACTATTCTCTGGTGTCCTTCAAATGGCTTTAGAGCCATGGCCTTTCTGAAAGCTTTGCTCTTGTAAGGGTTGCGAGCATATTTTGGCTCTTGGAACCAAAAGATCAATTTAGTCAGTATGATGAATATTTTAGGCTAACCATGCATAAGCTTTGAAAAGATATAGGCATGATTTTGCGAGTAAAATCGTGATTTCTAAAAATCTCTTAACTATGCCTTCATAATCTTCTCCATGAATTTCAAGTCCTTATATCTCTTGAATGTCGCAAAGTGAAATGCCAATTTCACCCCGTGCAGTAATGAAAGTGCAGGTGCCTATGCATCGTGTTTCATAAAGTGCTCTAAAAGTACCACTAGGGTGGGAATATTCTCTTAAATCTAGCAAACAGCATGAGCTATTCCAATAAGTTTATTCTTATAAAGAAGATCATATGTTCAAATAAACCATTTCAAAACTTCAGAAGATACGAAACCTTGCCGCAGGGCTTAATTGTACTTCCCTATTTTACAGGTCTTTGTGAAATCTTCTCACCCATGACTACATGTGGGATATATGTCGTAATTTGAGTACGTGAAAAGCAGGACTCAAAATAGGATGATGTCTAGGACCGTTCATGTGCTCTCAAGATACACTAAGGGCAGCAGGCGTGCATATGTTTGCCGAAGGGAATATTTTAAGAGTAGGACATGTCATTAATGATGAATAGTAAGCTCAACAATCCTGTGTTTTGGTTTGATTGTGATATTTCACAGAGGTATTGCGAAACTTACGGGCATTGCCTGCATATAGGGCTGGGTGTAGGGTTGGGCGGGTCTGTTTTGCTATCGACCTAATAGAACTTGCATTTCAATATTTGTCACTCAGCCGATCAAATTCGGCTTCAAAATCTGAGTCTACTTGGGTTCTCAGTTTGGACGACCCCTGTACCGGTCCAAAACTTACCAGGCCTAATATAAAAAAAAAAATTAGAAACAGCATTTTACATGACCAAAACACAACTAGGCCTGATATAAAAAAAAATAAAAATAGCATTATCGGTAGCAACAACACAACATTATCAGGGCGGCAGCAGTACAGCATTATCAAGGTGGCATCAGCAGCCAACAGGGGTGAAGCAGCATCCAGCACTGCAGCGGCGGATTGGAGGGAGGCGAATAGGTTGACTTGACGACAGAGTGTGGATTTCTCTTAGGCAAGTGGCAGAAATAGGCAAGTAGCGTGACAGCGGATCAGAGTGGATAGTAGACCAGCAGTAGAGGAAATTAGTAATTTGAAATTGAGGGTTTAGGGTTCCATGGAGTGACTGAGAGTTCTGTATGTACTGTCTGGGTAACGATTTCATTGGGGGGAAAAATAATACATAAATCGGGCTAACCCTGGTCTAACCCGACTCGGGTTTTCCGAGTCGGGTTGACCGGGTTGAGTGGGAGCTACCTGAGTCAGGTTGTCCATTTTGCACACCGTTCCCGACCCATTTACTCTCTTAACCCAACCCATAGCGGGTCTGCTTTTGGGTTTGTGGATCTGATGTCTAGCCCTATCTATATTAGTAATCTCAGTAAGTTTGAACCCTCCTGTCCTTTAGAATTTTTTTTAGCTATCTCTGGAAATGAATTTTTAATAATTAATTAAATTATTCAGCAAATTAAATAGAAATTAATAAACTAATGTAACAATAAAACCATCAAATCATGTAACTAAGAAAGGGGTCTATAAAACTAAAAGCAAATAAAACAAATCAAACCAAGTCAAATAAAAAATAAATAAAAACAATGAGGGTGATGAATGCAGTCTCTTCAAAGTCTTCCAATTTTCTTATACTTTTCAATACTTCAAATTCTTCATTTTTGAAAATTAAGTGAATTTCTATGATACAAAATTAAGCGTAATCAGATTTCCAATTTGTAGAAGCCTTCAAATTCTTCACTTTTGGAAATTAAGTAGATTTCTATGAATATAAAATTAAGTGTATTCCGGATCTTAATTTTCTGTGGTGTTCAGACTCTTCACTTTTGAAAATGAAATGGATTTCTAAATCCTAAACTGAAGAATGTAAATTAACATCAATTCATATATTTTGAAAGCAAAATCCACTTTTTGGCGAATCCAAGATGGGCGCTAGTTTTCGTGGTTTCAAATCTAGTTTTCGTGGTTTCAAATCCTTGTTTATAAGCTATTCACAAGGTGGATTTCCATGAATACAAAATTAATTGAATTCAGGATTATGTTTTTTTTATAGAACGTCTTCCCTTAAAAAAAATGAGAAACAAATGGACCTTCATGAATACTAAATTAAATGTATTTCAAATTCCAACTTTCAAAATCTTCAAAGCTTTCATTCTTGAAATTATGGATATTACATAAACACCAAGATAAAGGTATCTTGGATCCCAATCTTTCAAGTCTTCAAAAAGGTATCATCTCAGGGTATCAATGGCAACAAATTTAAAAAAGAAAAAAAAAAAGAAGAGAGGGGGGAGAGAGAGCCAATTAACGTCAAATAATCCCCAAACCAAATCTATATCACAAATTTATTATGCAACAAGTGGGTCACACTACCTCATTCACGTGGACTGCTGATGTCTAAACCATCTCTTCAATCCCAACTTAATTGGTTAGAGAGAAAATGAATTCTAAGTAATTAAATTACCTAGAATTAATTTTCATAGAAAATGTCAATTACAAGTATTTGATTGGCTTAATTTTTCGCTTAGAAATAGTTGTCGTTTTCCATTTTTTGGTGTTCGATAGATATATTATTTTCCATGGAAACAATCTTTTTTGCCAAATTTTATTATTTGATAGTCGTTACTTTTTTTTTTATAGAAACTAGAATTCTTACACGTGCATTGGACAGAAAGAAGATAGTATCATATAAAAATTTAAGTAGTTAAGTCACTATCAAACTTATATAAAAAAGTGAACATAGTGAAAATACACCAATAAGTCGTACACATTTTGTTAGCACAAAAATTGCATTGGCATATTCCAACTTTATTTGGGATGTCAAAAATTATTTTTATTTAATATTTTGCATGACTTAGTTTCTGTGTCATATTTTTATTCCATGCAAACTTAATATTCTTGGTCGACAAGCAGGTATTTTTGGCGTGTGCATGCTTGCTTGAAACTCAAGAATTTCATATATATGCAACTTCTAAGTTTCCTAGTTTGTGTTGTCTTTTGATTATCTTATTTAACTAGGTTAATTGTTATGCACATAAAGTTCTATTTGAATAAGGAAAGTTTAAGTCTTTTTGGTAAACATTCTATTTTCCTTATATTTGTTTCCTACATATGTAGGGTAACTTTGATTCTTGACTTGTACAAGAATTCAAAGTTCACACTATATAAATATGTTTCTCTTGTAGGATAAATCATCAAAAGTCGAGCGATTCATTCTTTTGCTACATTCCAAGAACTCGACACGTACAAGAGAGTAGACACACCCACACCCACACCACAAGATTTATTCTTGCACTGTGCTTACTCACTTCAAAAGTTGTGTTTAGCTTGGTTACCCTTCATAGTTCAACAGTAGGCGACTGACATAAGTGCGAGGGACTTACCCACACGTGGTTGAAGTAGTTTAGGAGTTCAAATGTCTCAAGATGAGTTTGGGAGATCTCTAGGAGCTTTGTGTATGTTCTGAGAGGAGCACAGGAGAAAGAAGAAGCAGCAGGAATTGCTAACATGTCAAAAGGCTAAAAAGGGAAGTTCTTTTATAAGTTTTCCTTTTGAGTGTTGAATGTATATTGCGATGTTACTTGATTATCTTTCTCTGTACTAAATTTTCCCAACTGTTAGTGGATTAGTTGTCCCGTGACAAAGGTGCCCGTGGTTTTTCCAATTTGGGTTTCCGTGTTAATAATTTTGGTGTTGATTCTGTGTTTATTTTTTTGCACTAGATTATGCGTTACTATTCACGTCTTATGGACCAAGATATATCTTGCCTAGCTTATGCTGATTATATCTCTTATTCGATCTGGATATAGCCTACCATGGTTAATCAAATTTATTGCAAATTTACACTGAGGATTTTTAATTAGATAATTAAACTAAGGAGGTCTAGGTGACTCATTTTTCAACAATTAGTATCAGAGTGGGTTCACTTAAGTATTAGTGAGATCCAGTTACCTGGACATGGATAGTACTTTAGTTAGTGCATCTTTTCTTCCTCCAATACTTAGTGGCTCAAATTATGCATTCTGGAAGATTAGGATGGAGATATATATATATATATTCAGTCTATCAATGAACAGCATGGCTATCTGTTTTAAAAGGTTATACTACACCCACTATCAACCAAGATGGTATTGTTGTTGCTAAACCTAGAGATATATTTAATAGAACTGAATTAGCTAATTCTGGTTGGAATTCAAAAGCTTTAAATGCAATATATTCTTTTGTTGATGTAAACCAATGCCGGTTGGTTTCTTCTTGCAAGACAGCTAAAGAGGAATGGGATATTGCAAATTATTAATGAGAGAACACATTTTGTCAAATCTTCAAAATTTCAGATGCTTGCTTTAGAGTTTGACAAATTAGTGATGTAGGAGGATGAAGAGTTCAATGACTTTTATGAAAGACTAAGTGAGATCACATATATTGCACATCCACGTGGAAAGAAGTTTCTAACCAAAAAATTTTCAAAAAGATACTTAGATCCTCGACAAATAAATTCCATGCCAAGATCATAGTAATTGAAGAAAGCAACGTGTGGAAAGTATCAAAATTGAAGAATTGGCTGGCTCACTTATGACATATGGGCTAAATCTCAACAAGAAGAAGAAGGATAAAGAGGTGGAAAATTCATTCAATGTAAAGAAATCTGAAGATGATCTAAATAGTAATGACTTGAAGAAGAAGGGGACTTTCCTTTAAAATAATTCAAGAAGTTCTTGAAAATGAAGAAAAATAGAAAGAGTCTCAAAAGTTAATCCGCCAATCTAATCCAATGCAGTGAGTGTGAAGGATTTCATATTTCATATGAATGTGCTAACACCAGAAAGAAATCTCGAAAGAAACATTCTAAGAAAATTTTTTGCAATGAAGAGAAAGAGGATATGTCTGGCTAAGATATTTCTGAAAATCAGGTAAAGAGTTTAACTGTTTATATTCATAGTGAAGATAACCCTGTGAAAGGTTTCTTCGTACGATCTACTCAGCTAGTAGACACAATTGACATATCTTGCCCAGACAAAAAGAAGTTGGACGATGTATTTAACATCAGCAAGCAAGACACATTGGAATCTAAATCGAAAGAAAAATCTGAGATAGATAAGGATGAAGAGAAGTTATCTGAATCTAAAAGTGATGATCATGTCACTGATAATCAGGTAAATAGATTATCTGCTCTATTGCAATCAGGATATAACTCTATCAATCGTTTTCTTACAGGAACGGTTTATCCAATAGCTGATCTAGATACATCCTTCTCAACTCTGTCAGACTCTCAAAATCTAGAATCTGAAGAACATATTGATGGTTGTACAGAGCGAACTGATATGAGTGAAAAATTGGTAGCTGAATAGGAGAAAGTTGCAAGTCTTGAAGCTATTGCCCCGACCCTGAGAGATGAGAAAGATGAAAGTGAACAAACAATATTGACTCTCCAAAGATTATTACAAGGAAAAGACGTAAAATCAATGTGTGCTCTTCCGATCTTCAAAAGAAAGAGTCAAAGAACTTAACCATTGGAGCTATCAGACTACATAAGGTTCTCATTTATGGAAGACCAGCTCATGTTTAAGCCGGTCCAGGTTTTGAAGACAAAGGAAAGGAGAAAATGTCAAATCAAATAGTTTTTTAAAAGCTACAAGCCAAACTTCTTTAGATAGTTCTGTCAAGTCTTTAATCAAAAGTGCTTCTACTGCTCTGCCTACAACTAGGATCAAATCTCAACTGACACATGGCAAAGCTAAAGGTACTACAGTTGTACACTATACATAGGTTTTGCCTAACAAAATTGTGTCTAGGATGCGTCCGCAGGAGCATGAATCAGACACATCTAGCACAACTCAAGTGAGAGTAGATGCATCTGGCATAACTAAAAGTAGACTAGATATATCTGCATGAACTAGACACCTGAATTGAAATCAGAAAGGTATGTCTAATACTAGAGTTCAGAAGCGGACAAGAAGACGCAC
Source organism: Nyctanthes arbor-tristis (assembly GCA_963692815.1). NCBI lineage: Eukaryota > Viridiplantae > Streptophyta > Magnoliopsida > Lamiales > Oleaceae > Nyctanthes > Nyctanthes arbor-tristis. The sequence continues at coordinate 9,705 of CAVNYN010254680.1, read as the reverse complement.
AGTAGTCAAGACTAAATGGCATAAAGCAGATCAAACTGAGATGACAAGAACCCCATTTGGAAGAAGAAAGTCTTATACATCACAACCATATAAGACTTTAGGTAAGTACCACACATCTCATATTTATTCTTGTTGTGATCATTATTGTCATGTGAAGTTTAAATCTTCAAATTTTTGGACATGACTAAAAGTCACCACTGGAAACATTACGTTCATTCTTCATATTATGTGTCTATTTGCTTTTATTGTGAGATTAAAGGACATAAAAAACTAGTTGTCTAGATTTTTAAACAAGCAACATAAAAGCAAAAATGACATTCTTGTTAGCGAAAACAAGTCCAAAAACATGGCTAATTTGAAAGGGTAGCAAGGCTGGGTAAAGATAGATGATTTGAAAACTTATGTAAATAAGTTGATTCCTACTGAGCTTCTATACCCTAATAGCCACAAGACTTAGCACATGATTATATTCAGTTTATTTATGCTTTGTTTATATTTGCATATTAAAAAAAAAAAATCCATGTGCATTTTATTTTTTGGATTTTAGTGTTTTAATTTTTCTAATATTTTGCCCCTGAAATTTTCTGTGATACAATTTGATCTTGGAGGTTGAGTTTGGTATATTTGAAGAAGCTTTATCTCATAAAGAAAAAGCTGATCAGGTAATGACAAAGAGAGAGTAAGAAAACTGGACATATCTTGTAGAATCTAATGTCGAAACATCTATTGTAGAATTAGAGTGAGACATATCTTGCCTATCGCAAATAGATTTCTACAAAAGAACAACATAGAGATGCATCATCTTTGACTTACATAGATTTTGATATTTGAATTAGAAAATAACCAAAATGAGGAAAGACTTGAGAATCAATTTCATCTCTCTTTCCAGTAAAAGGAGTGACTTATTCTTGCCTTGCTATTGTGGTTTGATATTGATGCAAAATCTCTAATAGCTTGTTCAACACTTTCGCATGATCCATATCACTTATTTTGTGCACTAGTTGAACACGTTTATGGTTACCGTGCTATTTGTTCAAACTGAGTTAAAGGTTTACTTACCATCACCAATGACACTACTAGAGCTGAAATACTTGCATCAATAGTTTTGCATCTGGGCTATCAAAAAAAAAAAAGCAAAATGAGAAAAATTCACAAAAAATTGAAGCATCTCATTTTTGCATTTTCCATATTATTGTTTGACTTGTGTGTCATTCATATAAATCTTGATCAAATCAGTGTATATGCGTGTAGGATATCACTGAGATAGTTGGACGAGGACGCATCCTAAAGAGATCAGTCAAACTTTGTTCTCCTTATTCCATAATGATAAACTACTGAAAAACATAAATGGGATACGTTCTGCCTACTTTGCACTATAAAGGATTACTGATTGACGGTCAAAATTTTGATATAGACCTATGGTCAATATCTACACTCTTCAGCACTATATACGGCTAATAATATCTAAGGGGCAGAGTCAGAAAGGGCAAAAACTACTAGTCAACCAAGGACATAAAATTTGTATTCTTTTTTTAAAAAGTTATTTAGATCATGATCGGTCTTCTTGTGCATCACTTATAAGACTCAATAAGTCAAGGTCTCATAAGAAGCAAAGAGGAGTCACGATTGACTATATAAAAAGATAAAGCAAATGAAAGAAAAGTTAAATTCATAAAAACTCTTCCATTGAAAATAGTTCTATTGACTGAATACTTCATGATGTGGACTTCTACAGTTATTTTGCTTAGTATTCAGTACTTAATCTTAACTGAAATTGATTTCTTTGTATTGCATATGTTTTGCTTGTGTTTATTTAGCCCAGATGCATCTGAAGTTTTAATTGATAGATCAAGCAGTGTTTGTCTATCTTTTGTGGTAAGTAAATCTGAAGCAGTTAAGAAAAGCAAGAACTACAGCAGGTGATTGAAAAACTCTTTTCAAAGCATTATTCATTTGGCCTTTTCTTTTTTATCAAAAAGGGGGACAAGTATAGTAGATGACCATGATATACCTCTCTTAACTCTGCTTCATTATATGATTACATGTTGAGGGAGAGAGGATATATCCTAGAGGGAGTTTATTGATTAAGGGAGAGAAGTAATTCATACTTAATTGTTTATATGTTTTTCTCTATTTAAAATTTTTGACATTTGTGCTATTAAGGATTTAGAAAATTAGAAAAGCTAAAGAGAGAGATTCTTAGTATAAAAATCATATTGGCATATTCTAATTTTATTTGTGACGTCAAAAATTATTTTTTTGTAATATTTTGCATGACTGAGATTTTGTACGATATTTCTATTCCATGCAAATTTAATATTCTTGGTTGATAAGTAGGCATTTTTGGCGTGTGTATGCTTGCTTAAAACCCAAGAATTTCGTATACATGCAACTTCTAAGTTTCCTAGTTTGTCTTGTCTTTTGATTACCTTATTTAACTAAGTTAATTCTTATTCATGTAAAGTTCTATTTGAATAAGGAAGTTTTAAGTCTTTATGGTAAACTAACATTTCACTTTCCTTATCTTTGTTTCCTACATGTATATGGTAACTTTGATTCTTGACTTGTACAAGAATTCAAAGTTCACACAATATATATGTGTTTCTCTTGTAGGTTAAATAATCAAGAGTCAAGCCATTCATTCTTTGCCACAGTCCAAGAACTCGGCACATACAAGATAGCATACACACCCACACCCACAAGATTTATTCTTGCACTATGCTTATACACTTCAAAAGTTGTGTTTAGCTTGGCTACCCTTCATATGCTTTGGTAGGTGACCGGCATAAGTGCGAGGCACTTGTCCACACATGGTTGAAGTTTGTTTAGGTGTTCAAGTATCGCAAGATGAGTTCGGGAGATTCCTAGGAGTTTGGTGTGCATTCTGAGAGGAGTGCGGGAGAAAGAAGGAGCAACGGCAGTTGTCAACATGTCAAAAGGTGAAAAGAGAGAGTTCTTTTATAAGTTTTCCTTTTAAGTGTTAAGGGCATATTGTGATATCACTTGATTATCTTTCTTTGCACTGAACTTTTGTAGCAACCGGAATTTTCATATTTTAAAATTTTTATTTCAGAAGAACTAAAGTGCGTTGTTACCACCCTAATCCATAATTTTTAATGTGGGTCACGATAAAGTTTAAAAGAACATGCGTCGCTCGTCAAATTTTTATTTTAAAGAAAAACACAAGTTTATGATTAGTTGGGTTTTTATTTGTCAAGTATTATATTTAGGTCCAGCTAACTACAAAGTCCAGATTTCTTTCTTATTTATTTTTAAAGCCTAAGATGCTTAAGTCCAAATTTTAATCCATATGAAGCTTGAGTTCAAGCCCGTTATCCATTTTCTTGCTGAGCCACTTGTGATTTAAGCCCAATTTGCTAAGTCCAACTTGTTTAAAGTCATTTTAAGCCCAATAATTTTGAGCCCAAATTGGGTTAAGCCAGCCTAACACGCCTCTGACCTGTTCCACCAGATTCTTCAATTATTGGACTAGTTCAACCCAATGTGACACCCATTGAAAACTAACAGATTCTTTAGATTTCTTCAAATGTTGCCAACTACCCAACTCCTCTGATTTTTCTGCAACTGGGAATCCAAATTGAATTCCCTCAATCTCCCTCAATATCTCCCACGTACTTGCTCCCTCCTTTGTGTAAACAAATACAACTCACACCATTCACAGAAAATACACCAAGCTAAGAATCTCAGCAACATTTCACTCACAAACACACGCACACATACACTTTGAGAATCATACCAAATTTAGCTACACTCTACATACAAACATTCACAAACTTCCAATACATACACCCTGGAATTCATATACATGCACGCTCAGAATTTCCTAGTTGCACACACATTTCTAGCAAACAATCAGACCCCTCACGTCACAACACATTGCAAGAAACCATATACATGAGGTTGTTAAAATCGTATTTTTGGATCGGATCAGCCGAAGGTTTTGAAAATCGGATCGGTGAATGAAATTGCAAATCGTAAGATTCTATGAAAATTCAATTAAAAATTACCAAAAAATTGGGAAAATGGAAAAGGCCACACATTAACAATAATAAGTGAAACAATAACTTAAAACCATACATATGACGTCTTGAACAAGGTTTGCAAACTAATTCATGGAAAAGACCACGCAAACAATAAACATACAACATATTCGATCGAAATGCATTTCCTCATCACTAGCACCAAATCCATTGCTTTTATTGCTATTGGGGTTAACCATCCCAATCTCCTCATCAGTATTATTGCTTCCTCGAAATCTTCCTTAAAAATATCATCACCGCCTTCTCCATATACATCTCCAAGAATTTCCAAATGCTCTTCCGATCTCAAAAATTTCAAAGATGTCATCACCTATTTACATGTGGAAATTGGACAATTTAGCATAGTTCACAACATTTAAAGAATTCAAGCAAATCAATGTATAATGTAATGTTTACTTACTTGATTCAAGTGTATTTACAGTAGTAGAAATGTCTTCATTAGTACTTTCATCACGCAATTCATTTCTAGCATCTCTTGTTGCACACCTATCAAGAACATGCAACAACTTTCCTGATTGTGGAAGAACTGGATCCTCTTTCTTCGTTATCCATTCATCATCGGAGGAAATATCATCAAAATCAGCACTAAACTGATCATACTAAGATGTTGCACCAGTCACATTTCTTTTTAGTTGTCTCTCCTTTAGTTTCAAGGTATACATGACAAACACCAAATCATTCATCTTCTTTTGGTGTAAACGATTTCTCTTCTTCGTATGCACCTATATTATTGCATTAACATGATCAAATAATATGAAAACATTTAATGACAATACTAAATGACAAACCAGTTATATATTACTATCTCAAAAGAACTCCAATTTCGCTCACATCTTGAAGAACTGTATGTCAAACTCAGTAGTCTAATGGCTAATCTTTTAAGTTCAGGACATTTTCTCCAAAAGAATCCCACCATTCAGTTGTATTATTCAATAAAATACACAGAGACATAAATCATGAAAATAAATCTTAAACAGTTTATTACAATCTATTGAGAAATAAATCATGGAATCATAGAAAATACAGAATAGGCAGAATTGTAAAAGGTGAAAACTTAAAACCTGGACTTTTCTTCTTTCTTGTCAAAATTGCCATTTCTGTTCCAAATAGTCCTTGTGCCCTCTTGAACTTGTCAAACTCAAAGTAATCTCAACTCTTTCCATTTGCTCAGGTACCATTTGATCAATGCAACTGTACAGTCCCTTCTTAATCTCTAAAATGTCTTTAAAATCAGAAGCATAATGATATTGTGGATTTAAATAATAAGCTGCTGCATGTAAAGGTGAAAGGAGTTGAAGTTCCCATCTATGATCAATTATGTCCAATATTGGCTTATAACTAAATAAAAAAAAAAGAATTAATAATTAGTAAAGAATCAGTAAAGACTTCCGATCTCATTAGTAAAGAAATAGTACAGTCAGAAAAAAATTACTAATTAGAATAATAAAGAATTGATTTACCTCTTCTGGACATTGTTGAAATTACTTTGTATCTTGAGTCTTGCACAATTCATATGTTCATAGACGAATCCCATTGGCGGTGATAGATCCGAATCCACCATCCTAAGAACCTTAACAAGTGGCATTACACCTCTCAAACATGAAACAACGTCTTTCCAAAAGCCTCTAGAATCTAAAACTATTGCTTAAACCTTTTTTCCTTCTTTGAGGGTTGCATATCTTCTTGACTTCCATTTATTTGATGTGAACATTGCAATCAGTGCTCCTTTTAACTCATTTAGGCATGTCAATGTTAAATATACTTTGGCAAATCGAGTAGCTGTAGGCCTAATCAAATCTCTTCCTTTAGTAAATTGTCTCAACCAATTCATGAGCATTGTCCTTCCATATATGAAAGAGTAATCTTATTACCCTTTGCAATTGTTTGTTGATGAAGTGAGAGTTTCTTTTCAAAATCCTCAAGCATTAAATCTATACAATGAGCAGCACAAGGAGTCCAAAATAAAGTTTTCCTCTTCTCCATTAACATTTGCCCAGCAGCTTTATAATTGACAGCATTATCAGTAACCACTTGCACAACATTTTCCTCACCAACTTTCACCACAACGTCATCAAGCATCTCCAAAACTTTTTCAGCAGTTTTTGAAATATCAGATGTGCCTATAGAGCACAAGAATACACTTTCTTTAGGGCTATTCACTAGGAAGTTGCAAATTGATCTTTTCTGGTTATCTGTCCAACCATCTGACATTATTGTACAACCTATTTTCCTCCACTCGCGTTTGTATTCTTCAAGCATTTCTAATGTTTTAGCCACTCAAGAATGTTACTCTTATTTCATGGTAAGATGGTGGCTTCAATCCAATGCCATATTTCCCCATCATTTCAATCATCTTTATGAACTTAGGGTTCTTCACACAATTAAAAAGGGATCGCACTTGTATAGAAGAACTTAGCAATTTGTTGACAAACTGCCTCACGTTGATCCTTCTTAAACATTTGATTCACAGTTGATTGCCTAGATTTTGTTTTAAACCCCTTCATATTCATTATTCCTTTTCCTTTTCCTCTATGATCTCTCAATTCTTGTAAATCATCATCTTCATTTTCAGAGTCATTATAACCAGATTTTCGCCTTTTTGTCATTTGCTGGTCTTTTAAATGATCTAGAAACTTTTGTTTAACCTCTTCTAGTACCACAGGACATGGCTCAACATTATCTCTTGTTCCAACTAAATGATGCTTAAGTCGAAATATTCCACCCCAACGAACAAACTGACAGTAATTACACTGAACTTTCTTTGTGTCTCCATCTATTGGAGTTCCATGTTCCCACCCAGGGTCCAGCCTACTTCCTAGTGCATTTTTTCTTTTTTTTTTTTTTGTTTCAGGCATCTTTCTAAAATTATATAAGGGAAAAACAATCAATAAATTTACTTAGAAAATCAGTTAATCACCAACACAGTAGATAAAATACGTCAAAAATCAGCAAGAAGACAATCATAGGCAGCAATTAATAAACTAGGCTTAAAATTAAATCATAGGCAACTTAAAAAATCTGCAAGAAGAACTAAGAAAAACCATGAACTTAAAATTAAAAAACACAATAATTCACATGGCTACTAAGTTTCAACTTTCAGCTTTTAACAGGACACATAGGTAGCATTTTAAACTTGCAATATCTTGTATCCAAACTCTGAAAAAAGAAGAAAATCAGAGTGCATAATCAACTTACTATTTACTTCTTAATTCTTGTGATATCAAAGGAGTGAACTCTTGAAATGATGAAAAATTGGCAGCTTTAACCCTCAATAAGTCAATATTGTTGTATCCACAGCTCAGAAATTCAGAGGAGACGAAGCTGTAATTGAGCAACAATAAAAGACCCGTGAGGAAAAGTAGGAAACAAGAAATCAGTAGATAAGAAAAGAAGTAAAGATTAAAGAACACAAACCCGTTCGTGACCCATTTCTTCACTTCTTATTCTTTAGTTTTTATTCATTTTATATGCCTTTGAGCCCTGCTGTGTGTGGTCTACACTCTGTAGTCATCCGTTCTCAGTTCTCACCCCTCTCAGTCCTCTGTATGTAGTTTGCATTTGGAAGAAGTGAAGAACCGAAGAAGAACAGCCATCGATCTCTAATTTGGGGCTAGGGTATCCACATTTCTGTTTTTTCTTTTAATTTTGGGCTAAAAGACAACCAGGTGAAGCCCAATTGCCAAAATAGTTAGAAAATGGGGGTCCAATTTCATATTTTATTAGAATCACCTAACTCGGACCAACTCGCGATTTTATGCGATTTTGTACGATTCCAATACGATTCAATTATGATCCTACTAATATACGATTTTGAATGTGATTTGAATCGATTTCTTGCTCTTGAATCATAAAATCGTACGATTCCACGAGTTGGATCGCGATTTTAACAACCTTGCATATATATATATATACACAGACCCAAATTCACGGTTACATATGTAGACCCGATTCACGGTTGCATTTGTATACGCTTTAATCTCCAAAGGTATACATTACATACACGGACACTCTAGATACACGAATTCACACACACAGAGAGCTGCTAAATACCCAAACCTTGGAATCGAGCCGATTTCAGCCATCCGTTACCCAACCCACCTCATGGCCATCATCGTCATTCAAACACAAAAGTCCAGCTATCCCGAGCCACCCTTTGGCCAGGAAATCACCCAACAATCGAACCAAAATCAACTACAGAACCAGAAATTTAAAGCCACAAGGTTGTCAATCTCACCTTAGCCAATCGCCACCGGACACACTCTTGTTCACCGGAATTGGAACCCGAATCGCACGACCTCAGTCGAACCCCTCTTGAACTTTCCTCTCAGCCAGATGAACCCGGTAGTGAACCATACTCCCATGACCATGATCCCTCTTGTCACTCGAAACCTCGAACCCGATCTCCACTCCAAGAACCCAACCGCGATACCCTCTTTGCAATATGAACCCACGCCCACCGTCGAGTTTGCTTGAACACCTTGACCAACACCCATCGAACCCCAGCCATCGCGCCCTTATCTATCCCCACTAGCCTCTAATGACCCTTTCTGAATCGCGAAACCAGACCCTTTACCGGACCCTAAGCTTCAACCGCGAACTTCATTCTTTGCTGGCAACCATGTCACCAAAAACCACTTACCCGTCCCCTGTTCGTCCGATCTCCTGCTTTTCATTTTGGGGTCGGATTGGATTAGAAATTAGGGAATTTATGAGATCTGATTTTTATCTTCGGGTCCCCAAGTTTGAATCATGAGCATTTTAATTCTCAGTTCAACTCCAAGCCTTTAGTTAGTCCTTTGTTTTACTATCATGAAGATTTGTCAGCAAAACATTCTATTTGGCCATTTTAGTCCCTTTATATTTGTTGATATTTAAGTTGATTCAAAAGTATCAGTTTTATCCATTTTAGTCCATAATATTTTGAAAAACTCTGTTTAGGTCCTAAGGTTTTGAAAAGTCATGTTTTAGTCCAAACTTTCAAAGGCTCTTCCGATCTTTTACACTTTTATTCAATTTAAAACATTTTCAAATTTCAAACATTTAAATTATTTAACTGCTAGACAAGGAACATAGATTGATGCATAACTGACTGCCCATTAGCTCAAAACCAAAGAGGAAAGCATAAGGAGGCAGATTTCCTATTCAATGTTATTTTCAAAATTATGTATGCACTTTTATGAAAAGTATGATGCAATGCTATATTATGTGTTTATACATGTGCTGTATGTGATTTATGGAAACATGAAAAGTATGAGCATAATTAGCTCACATTAATCGGGAGCCCACAGATTTAGCTCGTCATTTTAACGAGCCCATAGACATAGACAATTGGTTTGTGTTAAGACAAACCTACAAACATAATTTGTATGCGTATATGTGTTAATTGCTTAATATGTATTACATGTTTAAAAGTTAGTACGTGGGAATCTACTGAGTGTTTCTTCGAAACACTCACATTTTATTTCAAACATTTCAGGGTCTAGAGCTGGCAGTGACTCGACCGAGGATGGTAATTGAATGAAAAGTATGCTAAGATCCTCTGTAATGCCCCCAAAATAAAGTTATTATTCAATATGATTTCTATAATTTTACGAGACATGTAGAAATTCTATGAAATTATAATTTGAGACATTTTTAAATGTTT